>WAAB01000117.1:59097-186732 GCA_013389865.1 Piaya cayana
AAAGAAAGAAAGAAAGAAAGAAAGAAAGAACACAAATTCCCATAGGAAGCTAATTAAATATTCTCTCCATCCCCTTCTCCTTATTCATTAGCTCCGTTTCTTTCAATTGGCAGGGTCCCATGGCGACCAGCGTGGAAGAAAAGCATCCTCTCCTGCAGCCGCACTTCGCCATAGCAACCGGGACGTCAGCACGGGCAGCCCGAGCCCGCCGAGGGGCCGGGAGGAGCGGGGACCCCGGGGACCCCAAGGCGGACAAGGCGCGGGGAGCGGGGTCCCCCCCCCGTCGGGGCTGAGGGGCGGGCGCCGCTGTCCGTGGTGCTGACGGGCCCCGACGGGGCGGGAGGGGAAGAGGCGGGGAGAGGAGTGTCCGGGGCCGAGGGGTCCTAAGGAGGGACGGACACGTGATCCGCATCCCACATGACAGAAAGAAACTGGGGGCAGCAGGCAGCCCTGCGTAACGTCATTTTTTATTCCGTCAAGGAAGAGGGGTAGAATACCCCGTTCCTCCCCCTCAACTCGATTTACAAAGCCACAGATGTGAATACACTCCGTGGTTTCCAGTATGATGGGCACCACCCCAGGGGTGCCTTCGCCTGGAATTACAGAGAAAGGATGAGATCGGCGCCTCTGGGATTATGCTCTGGAGCAGGTATGTGGATGGATAGGTGCTGTGCTGAACATAGCTGCAGCTAAAGGGATAGTTCTTTTTGCAGAGACAAGCAACAAGATCTTTTACCAGTAAATTATCTTCTGTGTATTCACTTATGTGCATTTAAAATCCGTGGGTTTAAGGAAAGAGGGTCCATTCCTCAGGAGCCAACACTCTGTAGGGCTTGAATTTTAAGCTGATTCTGCTGAAAGCAGAAGGATGTGTAGAATTGCTGCAGAATAGCTACCTGTATTTTCTGCACAAATCTATGTTCTGTTTATCCATATAAATTATTTTTAAATTATGCCCCTTATTTGTCATAAAGCAATGCCCTGACATAACCAGTTCAACGAAAGTATAAAATTACTTTTACTGAGATGGAGCAGACCAATCTGCACATCAAGGAGGGGCTGGGGCGCGGGGGGGGGGAGGGTCTCTAGATACATTTAAACAGTTTCTTCCTTCCCTGTGTAATTGCACTTAAATACCTGCTTTTATATTTTTCAGCCATTAATTTGAAATCATCCTTCCAGAAAGCATTGTCTCCCTTTTTGTGTGTAGGTGCCTGGATGTCACTACTTAGGGAAACACCGCACTCTTTGCCAGGAGAGGTGAGAAGGCTATTCTGGTTTTGCTAGTCAAGGCACATACACTCCAAGAATGCATAGTAATATTTTTCATTTATCCAACTGTTTCCAGCATGTCAAACTGTATGTTGACTGTACAGAGTAATGGAGAAGTAAAACGACCTTCTGTTTTCAAAAGGCCATTTGTGTGCATGAGGCAGGCTTCATAGCCAATTTTCTGGCAAAGATTTTCAAATGTAGTTCTTGAAGATTTTTTATTAAAGCCATTGTTAATAACTTAAACAAGTGGATTAGTCTGCAGAAAAACATGGATGCCAACCCAGAAGCATCCTTAAAAGCTAATGTTTATTTTGGTGTCTAAATATGGATTTTTGGAAGCTTGAATTATGAGTTTACTTTAAACATCCTGGTCTCAGATGAGTCAGTAAGGGGAGGAATTTCTGTACCTTAGATACATTTGGGGAGCTCTGCTCCTCAGCTTAAAGTAAGAGCTTGCAGACTTACTCCCCTGCAGTTCTGTGAAGCCACTGTTTGCAAAGCTGTGCAGTGCAATTTCCCCTCTGGGTCACACCACGCGATGTCCATCTGCATTTCCCTTTGCAGCCCCACCAGGCACCTTCCTTCAGGAGTTCAGCAATTTAGAGAGCAGTTTGAATCAGACAGTGGAGAATAACCACCTAACATCCACAAGCAGAGTCTGCTCCCTCTCCCTGCCACAAGCACGGTTCTGTCAGCACCAAAACATGACATAGCACTTGACTGTTCGGGATTTCTCAATTCCAGGAGCTTCTATCATTCCTTATACTTCCCCTCTGACAGGCAGCCAAAACAGTTCTTGCAGCCAGCACCCTGCCCAAGAACATGCCTCCAGTTAATAGTCAGCAGGCCAGCATCTTGCCTCAGTGGCTTCTCCTAGCCTGCTTTTGTCCTCCCTGAACCTAGCTCAGCTGAGACATCCCTTCCAATGATCATCTCTACATCAGGCACTTCAAACTTAAGGTTTTGCATGGCCTTCAGCCCTCCTGGCGTCTCCAGCAAAGTTAGGAAGACTATGAAATGGTCTCACTAATGACCATATCCTCTGATGGAGGCTCATGGGCATGTTCTCCTACTGCTCATCCAGGTCTCCTCTGCTTATCCCTATCAGATAAGTCCTGGAAGTGCCTAGTGATCTCCAGCAACTCTGTCCTTGGCATGATTATTAGCCACCAGTGCCATCCCACTCTCTGTCACTGTCTGGTACAGGTGACCTGTGTCATGTGAGAACTAGACCCACATTACTAAAAAAGGGCCAAGGCACTCTCACATCCCAGCATAAATGTTTGTATCAGTGCAAAAAATCCTGTTACTATGTTAACTACTTGTGTGCTGAGAAAGTAGCTTTGACAAGATTTGATATGAATAGTTCATTTCTATATGATGTTTTTGTATAAAAGCAACAAAAACCCTCTAAAGTTCTCCTAGGAGGAAAATTTGTTCTCACTGCTAGCGAGAGGGAGAGCTAAACTGCCAGAGTCCTCACTGAAGCTGCTGGCATGTTTTGCCCGCGGGGGAGAGGACACCTGGCAGGGAGAGGGTGAGCATTTCCAAGTGATGGGAAGAGAAATCAGCCAAGTGTGCGACTCACCACAACTTAGCTCTCAACACCCACCATGACAAACCAGCCCTGGTAAGCACTGTGTTCCTCATGTCAAGCAGAAGAGCGTGTTGTGTTGTGAGCAATGCCTGGTGTTGCCAAAAATTAATGTAAGTATGTGGGAGAAAGCACCTATTTTTTAAGCTGTGAATCAGTACAGCCTAGTCATGTACAAGGACAGACTCAATCCCCTAAGGAAGTTAAATAGCCTGCAAAAGTATATCTCCACCTTCTCCTCAGTCTTCTTGGACGACTCAAGTAGGTAAAATGACTTTTGACAGCAGAGCTGGTAATTAGGTTGGTCCCTCTTCTCCTCGCTCCCACTTTTTCATGCCCCCACAGTCACAGTGTGCATAGGTCTGGGTTCTGCCATCTTTTTTAGATCAGTGCTAATCTAGAAGTTTGCCTGTTAGTCACAGCAGTAGGAGGATAAAATAAAGCTCTGATACATTTAAAACTCTAAGGGTCTTTGGGGAAAAAGAGTCACATCTACAACAGGAGACTCTAACCCACTGTGTACCTGTTTGTAAACAGTGTATTGCACTCACTGCTCATGAGGTAGTAGACAGAGTGTTGTGTTGTTTGTGTCTCCAGTGATTAGCTAGACCAGACCATCGACAGTAGGAAAAGAACCAGATGGAAAAATTAGACTGTCAAAAGGTCATGGCAAACCCAACAATTCATTTGGTCATTTTAAGGTCTGTGGAAGGAAGGCTGTGTCTCCCCTGGGCCATACAGATGATTCAGCCACTGTAGGTGACCCTGCCTATCTCTCCAGAAAGGTCATTCTCTCTACGAATCTGAGAGCTTCAAATTCTACATGTGCTTCAGCAAAGCCCTGATTGAAGAGTTACACCTGTTCCCTCGCTCTGCAGATGCCAGTGAGGTGAAGGTGTCTGTCTGGGTAGCAGTGAGTGGAAATGTGGCTCTTTACCACCACCTGCCTCTGAACCAGAGCATGATGATGGGAATAGGCAGGTGCTGTTCCTTCCCACTGCCAACAGAGAATAGATGTGGTTTTAGGACTTAGGTGCATGAATAAAGTATTGTGTCTTAGCAACTACCTCAGGTCAATAGAGCTACAATAACTGCCTACATGTCAGTCTTTACTCACCATAAATAAATGAGAAAAAAATCATTTTATTCAAAAGTAGGAAAAAAACATTAGTCCCAGGACCTGTAACACCACAATGAGGTGTTTCTAAGAAGATTCAGCCAATATGCAGTAACTTGTGACTTATGCGTGTTTTTGAACCCTGACTGCTCATTAAAATTATGCCCCATGGATTTGCTCCTGGCCGGGTCTCAGACCCAGTGCTACAGGTCCACAGTCACAGTAGTTGCTTCACATGAGCTGGCAGATCCAGAAGTAGTAGGTGCACCCTGTTCTTGGCCTAGGTAGTTACTGCATGGCTTATCACTTCCTAAGCTCCATTAAAGGGATACAGCGGAGAAAGAATTCTTCCTTAAGCAACCAGTAAAAAAAAAGATAAATTGGCCCCAATTCCAGCAAGTAGATTTAATACCTTGTTAAAATAATCAGGTAAGAACAGGAAGAGTCAATGAAGGTTGATGGCAAAGTGACTGGTTGCCTTTACTTTCCTCAAGCACACAGCAGAAAAATCTTGTTTAGACTCATGCTTATGCAGTAGCCGAGTGTAGCATGTATTCTTTAGACGTGCTGGAAATTAGGAATGATTCCTTCCTTTATTTTATTCTGTCCATATTATCTGCTCCAATAATCTCACCCTGCAGTTCATGCTAGTCTCTCAGAGGCTGATATGCAATAACATACATCAACTTACATCATCAGGTCAGTTCAGAAGCTTTTACCATAGGTTGAGCTGAGACCACACCATCCCTGAAAGTTTCATCCACAAAACAGCCTATCCACGCTTCTAGTCATCTTTAGCTACCCATGCTGCAGAACAGGAATCTCCACCAGCTGTGTAGAGCCAGGGAGCAGGGAGCAGGCAACAGTACATGCGATAGGGATGTGGATCTTGAAAGCTTTGCTCCATCCAAAACATTTTATTCTGATAAAAGAGGGACAGATATTTTCTATCCCCACGCATTGTAATGCAGAGAGTGAGAAAGAATACACTTCTCCTCAAGAGATTTTCAGGCTTTGCTCAGAGGAGCTGCCCAGAGAATAGAAAAGCCTTCACAAGAGGAATAGGACAGCTGAGCATTTTTATGAGCCCTAGACCAGAGCAGGGGATCTGTGTGCTTATAAAATGTGTATCCACATTCCTCCACCAGGAAGTGAAAGTACTAAATGGCTGCAATATGCACACAGTCATCTTTGCATAGCGAGAAACACACAGAGGTTATAAGACTTTGTGGTCTTCTGTTTTTACATTGGGACAATGCATGCACAGGGTAGTTAATCTGAATTTATGCAGAGATGAACATCACCTTCTAGCATCTAACACCCAGACAGAAGCCTCCTCATTATGATTCAATTTACTCCCACTTCTAATGTTGATTAAACTCAGTTAGATAAAGCATTCCTCTTCCAGTCTGGCAGCTATTCCCAAGGTATTCTTCAGAGAGAGAAGTTCATGGAGTAAATTACCAGCTTAACGCTTTTGAAATAATTTGCTGGGCTGAAGCTCACTTGATGTTTTACAGTTACGATGCAGAGAGATAACATAGCTCTGCTAGTGCTAGGTTAAGTAATGTGTCTTTTTAATCTTAAAAAAACAGTGGTTGGGGAAAAAGAAGTTTATTCTTTGAATTAAGTATTAAAAATAATATTTATTGCATTCCTTTGCATGTCTTATTAGAATCATAGAGTCATTTGGTTCGAAATGTGTCAGGGGACAGGACAAGGGGGAATGGCCTCAAGCTCCGCCAGGGGAGGTTTAGGTTAGAGATTAGGAGGAAGTTTTTTACGGAAAGGGTCATTAGGCACTGGAATATGCTGCCCAGGGAGGTGGTTGATTCGCCTTCCCTGGAGGTGTTTAAGTTACGAGTAGACGAGGTCCTGAGGGACATGGTTTAGTGTTTGGTGGGAATGGTTGGACTCGATGATCCAGTGGGTCTCTTCCAACCCGGTGATTCTGTGATTCTGTGAAAAGACCTTTGAGATCATTGAGTCCAGCCATACCTGCCCACTTCTAAACTAGATCCCCAAGCACCTCCTCTACCTGTCTTTAAACACCTCCAGGGATAGGGACTCAACTGCTTCCCTGGGCAGCCTATGCCAGTGCCTGAGAACCCTTTCGGTGAAGAATTTTTTCCTAATGTCCAAGCTGAACCTACCCTGACACCACTTGAGGCCATTTCCTCTCATCCTATCACTTGTTACTTCGGAGAAGAGACCAACACCCATTTCTCTACAACCTCTCCTTTCAAGTGGTTACAGACAGTGACGAGGCCCCCCTCAGCCTCCTTTTCTTTCCAGGCCAAAGAACCCACGTTTTTTAGGTTTTACTCTTCCAAACTTTAGTAGATTTTACCCTTCAAAGTGCAATGGATGCTACGTTTCCAGACAAGATGGTAAACATGCAAACGCATAGTAACTGTGCCATAAGGGCATCATGCAACAGCAAAGTAGATGTGGCAGTGATTATATGAAGTGGTTCTTGTGGTTGACATGCTTCATCTCTAAGTAGGTCTGCACTGGAGAGTTAGCAAGAGTATATTTCCTTCAGTATCAACCCAAAGGGATAGCTCTAAAAATTGAGTGTTTGGGCCTTGAAACTGCAGATTAAGGTCTATAAAACAGAAAATGTAGCATAGGGAATATCTCTTTGACAATTACAAGTCATTTCACATCCTTTCTTTTCCCCCAGCAAATGTACAAGATTAGGATTTTAAAAAGCAATACGGAAAGTCCTTGCATCAGTATTAAAAGGATTGCCACTCTAAAATGTTCGGAATAAAAAGTGAAAATTTTGATGCTGCTGAATTCATGCAGACTCACAATTACTAGAAAATATCCTTTCACTCAGGTCAGTGATATATAAGTTAAAAGGGAAAATCAAACAAAAGAATTGTTGTTAAATGAAAATGTAATTAGGCCACACATGTATGTATGTTACTTCTACATTTTCCATTTCAAATACTGTCTTATTGACATGTGAGTCAGAGAGAGACTAATGAACTTATCATTATTTTCTTATGCATCTGATACACGCAGGTTGAACAGTAGTTCACTAACAATTAAAACATGTTTCAATAAACGATGCAGCAAATGGGAACACAGGAATTGGAGCTACCTTATGTAGCAAGATACAGAATCACTAGTAACTCGTACCCTAGACCCATACAGAGTCCTGCACGTGCTGAGCTTTTCACCCTCATGTTGCCGTTAGGAGTATTACTCATCATACTGAAGTGTAAGTTTCTGCTGTCAAAAAGAAACTTAACCACAGAGGAAAAACAAAGGTTGGGCCATAGATACTATCTCAGCAGCAGCAAGTCACGTCAACAGAGGATTCCTGAGGTCCCAAATCTGACACATCCCAAGGCCAAGACAAGGCAACTTCATCCCTTCCCATAGCTGAGCAAGGGTTTCCCCAGGACACAGGTGCAGGCAGAGGTTCCATGTTCTGTTAACAGAAATCTGAATTAACCCGAAATGCCTCTGCTCCACCAGTTAACCTCACGTATAGAGTGTTTCTCTGAAATTTATTACTGTCACTAGGATGCACGCTACTTAGAATTATCTTCCTTTGGTTAAAGTAGGATCTTTGCACACACTTGTTAAATAGAACCTTCTTACTTTTCTCTTTATGCAGCCTGAGCAAAAGACGTGGCCATGTTTGCCTACAGCATGGATAACAGCAGCAGTCCTTTGGTTCACCCTACCTTATTATTCCTGCTGCAGAACAAGAGCTCCCCAGAAATCTCCAGCCCTCCTGCTGGCTATGGGAAGACAGAGTCACCCACAGTACCTGGCTCAAGCAGGAACCACACTCTCTTGCAGTATGACCTGAGGCCGGGGGAAATTGCAGCAATCAGCATGGTTTGGGGAGTGTTGTGGCTGGTTTCCATCTTTGGAAACTCCCTCGTCTGTGTAGTCATCCAGAGGAGCAGAAGGACACAATCCACCACGAACTATTTTGTTGTGTCCATGGCTTGTGCAGACCTTCTCATCAGTGTCACAAGCGCACCCTTCCTGTTGCTCCAGTTTACCTATGGCAGGTGGACACTGGGAAGCGTGATGTGCAAGCTGATACGCTGCATGCAGCACCTCACCCCTGGCGTCCAGATATATGTGCTCCTCTCAATAGCTGTGGATCGATTCTACACTATTGTCTACCCCTTGAGCTTCAAAGTGTCAAGGGAAAAAGCCAAGAACATGATTCTGGCCTCTTGGCTACTTGGCACTGTATTTGCATCACCAGCTTTCTTTTTCTATGGCTCCAACAGTGACAACCACTGCAACTTTTTCCTCCCTGATTCTTGGGAAGGAGCCACCTATGGTATCATCCACCTCCTGTGGGTGTTTTTGATCCCATGCATCTTCATTTTCCTCTTCTACCAGAAGGTTGTCAGGTACATTTGGAGAATAGGCACTGACGGCAGGACTGTCAGGAGGACAATGAATATCGTCCCAAGGACAAAAGTGAAAACCATCAAGATGTTCTTAATGTTAAACTCTTTCTTTCTCCTGGCCTGGCTCCCTTTTTACATGGTACAGCTGTGGCACCCACAGGAAGCAGACTACAGAAAGAGCTCCTTGGTTTTCCTGGCCATCACCTGCATCTCTTTCAGTGCTTCAGCCACTAAGCCAACTCTCTACTCCCTCTATAATGCAAACTTCAGAAGAGGGATGAAAGAAACTTTTTGCATGTCTGCCATGAAATGCTACAGAAGCAATGCATACACTATCACCACCAGTTCCAGGATAGCCAAAAAAAATCATGTTGGCATTGCAGAAATCCCAGCTCCAGTCAAAACTGTCACCAAAGACTCCATCTATGATGCTTTTAACAGGGAGGCAAAGGAAAAAAAGCTTGCCTGGCCTATTCAGTCCAATCCTCCAAATACGTTTGTCTAGTTGGCTTCATTGCTTGAAAAATTACTATGTTGCCCCAGAACAAGGAGCTTTCTCTCAGTTTTCAATCAATTTGTATTTACATATTTTTAACACTACTTTTATGGAATAAGGAAAAAAAAAGATGTTTTATTTTATTAAATGTCTTGATTTTCATATATTTGGTGTATTTCATTTCAGTTAGATTCTGCTTTTTTAGTACATTCTACTACTCTTGCTAAAGCAAGACTGTTACTTTAAAAAAACAAACAAACAAAACCAGAAAAGCTCTTTTGCTCTCTGTATGAAGAGGGGGAAAGGAAAAGATAAACTAATGCTTTGCTGAATCCCTGTCCATTGGCCATGGCGTATACATGCATAAAATCTCCCAAATCCACCTGTACTTCCTGCCATGGACAGCCTTTGTAATATATTTGTCACCTTCATTGATCAGGACGGGACTGAGTCTGTGTATGGAATATGGATCTATTTTCTTAATTCCTGTAGTATTGCCCAGAATTACAGTAGGAAGCCATCAGAAAACATGTAACTATTTATTCCCCAAATGAAGTCAACACTAGTGTCCCATTGACGAATTCCCCTCAGTTTCTCTGCTGCATCACTGTGCTCCCCTGAGCCGCAGCCATGGAAGATCCAGCCCAGGCTGCTGCACTGTGAGTGAAGTCTGGAGGCTGCCTTTCTCAGAACACCTTTCCATGTCAGAAAATGGGGACACAGAATTGGTAGTGCTTCATGTATGAAGATACAGAATCTCTAATGACTTTCATTTCAGACCCATCTAGAGCCCTGCCTACGCTGAGCTTTTCACACTTGTGTTGCTGTTAGAAGCATTAGTCATCATGTGAAAGTTTAAGTCTCTGCTATCAAAACCAGACTTGCCCATAGAAGAAAAAGACAGTCTGGGCCATAGACACTAAGGTTCTTAGTAATAAATCAAGGCACAGCTCTGATCTCAGTACCACCTAGGAATAGTAGCATTGAATACAGATCCTATAGTAGAAAAGGTAATCAGTTTTGCTCCATTAGAAGGAAAAATTAGTCAGGAATGCAAGAGTCTCAGAGCACATTGGTCAATCAGAGAGTATCTACTTTTTAAAAGAATACAAGCCACTGCTGTTCAGCCAGAGCAATCCTGTGCTCACAGTAGTTAAAAGTCCATGTTACTGTGCTTACTTTACCACCCTGTAGGCAATTTGCTGAAAGACTTTGGATTTTTCTAAGGAAGAAAGAATCCCAAAAGGTAGTATGACTTGCATCTGAGTTTGGTGCCTCTTCTGGTTTACTCACAGGGAAGAAACCACCACTACAGGAGACATGTCACCAAATACTTCTGGTGTCAACACAAACATATGATCTCTGCTGAAGGCTGGCGCACAGGAAGCCTTCTCCCTTTCAGATATTGCTCCCTCTGTTGCCAAAGCTCTAACACAAGACCAGCCACCTCTCCAGATACATCTCCAGCCATTCATCTTCCTCTGTAGGCACCCACCCCTTATCTGTCCACACGTGCCTCACAAAGTGCTTCATACTTTTTGCTCTTGGGGCTGCTAAATTCCTGTCTTCTCAAAGACATGTTTGCAGAGAACCGGGGTTAGACAGGAAACAGCAGCTTTTAGGAAAAAAAAAATAACAGGACAAAAAGGGTATGATTTGAATGCTACAGCCCTGTAACAATTTTGGGGTTTAGCCACCTGTGTAACAAAACATCCCAGGGCTGAACAGACACTTATAGAAGATTGGGCTTACCAGAAGAAACAGCATGAGAACATGACAAGAAGGGAACTTAGGGAAGAAAAGCAGTACATTGTACTCTTTTCAATCTGGCTTACAGGTTCCACAGGTATTGTTCTGTCACAGGTAATCCTGACAATTGTAAATTAATGGAATGTACTGTCAGTGCATCCTGCCACTCTGTCAGAAACAGCAGCCCAAATACCCTATGGGCAGCTGATGGCAGGAGGATCCCTCCAGGGGAGCAGATCAACGCAATGGAGGCGGAGGAAAGACAAGCAGGAGCTGTTTGAGAAACCAGCAATCATCTAAGAGGCAAAGCTACTAGAAAATAATGATGGAATTCAATCAAGGTCTCAGGACACCCCAGGGCTCCGTGCTGGGTCCAGCCCTGTTCAGCATCTTTATCAATGACCTGGTTGAAGGCATTGAGTGCACCCAAAGCAAGTTTGCAGATGACACTAAGCTGTGTAGAACTGTCGATCAGCTGGAGGGTAGGGAGGCTCTGCAAAGGGATCTGAATAGATTGGACTGCTGGGTTGAGACCAACGGCATGAGGTTTAAGAAGGCCAAATGCTGGGTCCTCCACTTGGGGCACAACAACCCTATGCAGTGCTACAAACTAGAAGTCTGGCTGGAAGGCTGCTTGGAGGAGAAGGACTTGGGGGTGCTGATTGACAGCTGAGTCAGAAGTGTGTCCATGTGGCCAAGAAGGCCAATGGCATCTTGGCTGGTACCAGAAATAGGATGGCCAGCAGGCCTAGGGAAGTTATTCTCTCTCTGTACTCGGCACTGGTGAGACCACATTTTGAATCCTGTATTCAGTTCTGGGCCCCTCGCTACAAGAAGGATGTTGAGGCTCTGGAGCATGTCCACAGAAGCACAGAAGAGCAACAAAGCTGGTGAAGGGTCTGGAGAACAAGTCTGAGGAGCAGCTGAGGGAACAGGGATTGTTTAGCCTGGAGAAGAGGAGGCTGAGGGGAGACCTTCTTGCTCTCTACAACTACCTGAAAGGAGGCCGTAGAGAGGAGGGAGCTGGCCTCTTCTCCCAAGTGACAGGGGACAGGACAAGGGGGAATGGCCTTAAGCTGCACTGGGGAGGTTCAAACTGCATATCAGGAAGAAATTTTTCACAGAAAGTGTCATCAGGCAGTGCAACAAACTGCCCAGGGAGGTGGTTGAGTCACCATCCCTGGAGGTATTTAAAAGATAGGTAGATGAGGTGCTCAGAGACATGGTTTAGTGGCAAATAGGAATGGTTGGACTTAATGATCCAAGAGGTCTTTTCCAACCTGGTGATTCTATGATTCTAAGGGTAAGGGGAAAACTAAGGCCAGGCTGGGCAGAACCCACAGCCCTCCAGCAGAAGATGGGATGAGGCACACTGGCTCATTTGCAGATGGTGCTTTTCACAGGTGGTTGGCAGCTTAGCTAGCACAGCACCCACTTCTGGCTCTCATTACTGGTGTCCCTATGTGTTACTTTGACAGGCGGGTACCATACAAGAATCCTTTTTTAACACGCCCCACTGACACAAACCCACTTGTTACCAGACTAAAACTGCTTCAGCTACCACTGCGGCTTCTCCTGAGTCGTATTTGCAGCTCCCAGATGCCACCTGCATGCAAAAGCTGCTAAGTAAGGCCAGCTGTGTTGGGAGCAGCACTGGTGACTCAGGTATTGACTCACTTTCTGATGGTGTAGAGTCAGCAGCTGGGCACACTGTGAAGCGTGGAGTGGAGAGCTCAGTGGGGTCCTTTTGCAGCACAGCTGCAGCTATGTAGACTGTCTGTGTCCATGAAACAACCCCATGCAGTGCTACAGACTAGGAGTAGTCTGGCTAGAAAGCTGCCTGGAGGAGAAGGACCTGGGGGTGCTGGTTGACAGTGACTGAACATGAGCCAGCAGTGTGCCCAGGTGGCCAAGAAGGCCAATGGAGACTACCTGCTCGACCATAACCTCCTCCAGGAGCTGCAAGGAATGCTCTCTCTCCATTCTTCTCCACCTTTCTCCAACTTTGTGTTATCTGCACTCTTCTATTTGCTTGGCATGTCTGCAGTGTTCTTCCTCTGCATCTGCTATCTGCAGGGCTGTTTCTCCCACAACTCTTCTCTTTCCATCTGCTGCTCCTGCCCCGCTACTCTGGTTTCTCCCCTTCCCCAATGGACTGTTACCACTTTTGTTGCTGGCTTGGCCTTGGCCAGAGGCCGGTCTTCCATGGAGACAGACAGCCCTGCCTTCCAGCAGCCTCCAGCAGCAGCCACTCCTGTAGCAGCCCTGCTACCAAAAGTCTTGCAATGCAAAACCAACCAACAGATTCCTTCTTGTCTCCTTCTTCTGATTTCTACTTCCATATGATGCAGCTTTTGGTATGGTTAAAAAAATGACCCAGAACAATCAAACAAAATCCATTGCTCCAGTCACTAGCTAGCCAACCAAACCCCTGGTCCACAAAGCCAGCCTTCATCATGCAGCACAAGCGAAAGGAGCCACAATGTGCCTGTGCATCAGGTGCATACATACACGCTCACTCCTATCTCCTTCCTTTCCCTTTTTCCCACCAGTCCTCTCAGTTCTTTATCCCAACATTTGTGGCTGCTGACCAGGCTCATGCCTCAGTGAACACCGTGCTTGAGGAAAGGCTGCCCAAGCCATCCTGGCAGCTCCAGCTTGTCATGGCACCCGGCCACTGGAAATTTGGTGCTGACACTGTGGGAGATGAAGAAGATACAGTGCTACATCAGTGCTGAAGATGGAAAATATCTGGCTGCTTGACAGTTGAAATAGCAACCTTAGGTTTGACTTCAGAAACCTGTAATAAAATGAACGAGTGCTAACCTGATGCCAGAGCAAGCAGAAATCTTTTCCACTACTTCCACCATTTTAGGGCAGGTTATGGATGGATTTGAAAGCACCAACTGCCAGGTACCCCCAGTCTACAAAGGCCCCAGAGGTGCCAGAGACTCAGTAGGAAGATCATGGATTATCTAAGCAAGAAATGCAAAACACTGCAGGATTTGCCTGATCAATACAAAGAAATCTCTCTACATTCCCTTACTACTCCTCATTGCCAATAGATTGCTTCAGTGATATAGCTAAAGCAACAATTCAGTTAACAAGAGGTGAGAAAGCTTTAGGACTAAATCAAACAACACTTCTCAGAGAAAGGTACCTCAAAGAAATACACTTTTATGTGGGAATAGCCAGTGACTGCCCCCAGAGCTTCATACAGCTCCCGAGATAACCCAGAATGGTTGGGTAGATGCCTGGGTTGCCAACCACTGCTCCTGTGTGGGTATGCGTGCGTATCCCTGAGCACATCTGTAAGTGAGTAGGAAACCAGCATGCCAATGTGGGCTGAAGCCAGCAGAAGTTATTAGGGCAGTTCTGGCACTGAGCAAACAGAAACTCCTGTTCTACCCATTTAAGTGTATAGATTGGGACAGTTTAAGTAAAGTTTCTGCCTTTCAGATGAGAAATAAAAACTAACTCTAAATAGGCCCAGTCCAATCAAAGACAAAGGAAAATGAGTTTGTGAAAACAGTCCTTCAGTGGTCCCAGATATCAGAAATATTCTCTGATGTAGATTAAAATATTGTAATCTTCAAAAAGGGAGCTAAAGTGACAATTTGCTACCAGACGCATTTAAATGGAAAAGGAAAGTCAGCATACAGGTAGGAGGAGAGCTTGAAACCCTAGACTGTTTAATGAAAAGCAACTTAAGCTCCAAATTTCTTTGAAGGGCAGACAATGAGTTTATAGAGGTCCAGGCTTCCAAATGTCACCAACACACAAGACAAATGCTTGCACAGGCCCCACACTTTATTCTTGTAGCCTGATCACTGCAGGAGAAACTCTACTAGCTGAGTTTTCCCTGGTCTTTGCTATAATAAAGTTGTGACCACGAGAGTTCCCAATGCTCCTTGGAAGACATAGCAGGCTGGCAGTCAGATGCCCCCACAACAGAAAAGAAACTGGAGTGCATCAGTATTGATCCTCCACTCTACTCTTACCATCTCCATATAGAGCTTCAAACTGAGCTTGATGGGAAAATGGCACACATGGAAGAAGTTCCACTTAGAAGCATCCTTGACAAGCCCTGCACTTCTTCCCATCCTTTCTAATCAACTTGAAATTGCTACTTTATAAAATTCTCACTGATGTCTAAAACAAATTATGTACTAATGTAGACAGGGATGAAGAGATTTTACAGTAACAATCATTTTAATCCACATTAACAGGTGATATTTAAAGTTACAGGTAGTGATAGTATTTCTGACAGATCAAGGCAAAGATGTGCTAATTACAGGCACAACTTCTTTTTTGTTTATAGGACTTATTTCATGCAAAAAAATGCTGGGTGAATGCAATCACAAGAGGCAAATCCTCATTCTGCCTACGTCTTTTTATCAATGCAGCCACAGAATTGTGCTCATTCCACAACAAGTTCACAGCAGATGGATTAAAATGGACAACCTTTATCGCTGTTCTCCAGCTGTCAGTTAGGCTTTTTTCATCCGCCGGCACATGTAGACAATCTCAGCTCCATTAACAATGCCATTCCTTTAGTGGCATTGGATTGAAACAATGACAACATTAAGCAGCTACTGCAAAAAGACTCAAGATTACGTAAATCCAGAAAGCTGTAGTAGTTAATTGGCTGTTTCTCAAACACCCGCAGCAATCCACTTTGGTCCCATTGGTATTCCAGTAATTAAAAAGCTAATTGCTGTTTTATTTCAGAAGGCAAGAAACCCTAAGAATAAAGTAATGAGAAATGTAGCTTGCTGAAGCGAGAATGGTAAGGCCCTCTGTTCTCATCAACAGATCCCTGCGGTATAAGCAAGCTATCACCTTGGAAAGGTTTACACAAATGCTTGCCACAACAGTAATTCGCTGATCAGAAAGAAACCTAGGTGATACCTCCCTCCCCTTTCTCTGCCTGAGATCACATACAGGGTTCTAGGTTCAAATGGAAAAATAACACCATTACTCTGTTTTAATTTGGTTAAACCTCTTCTGGCTCACATTTATGAGATAAAGGCCTTCAGACCAAAATTATCTCTTTCTCTAATTAACTCTACCACTAGCATCGCAGAGTCTTTCAGGAACCCTATTTGAATCTAGCCTTTTGTTTGCAAACACTGTCACAAGAGAAAGCACTCAGCAACTTGAAATTTCACAGAAATACAAGTAACAGAATAATCTAAATCTCAGTATTTCAGGGGAAAGAAGACTTAAAGGTTTATGAGTAGCATAACCACTTCACCACATAGGGGTTGGACCTAGATGACCTTTAAAGTCCTTGCAACCAAAGCATTCTATGATCCTGCGAACATTTACAACTGAATGATGTCATCATAGCAGACAGTGGCAGATGACAAACTATATTGCCATCCTCCTGATCATATAGCTAAACAGGAGAATGCTTGAACAAGCGAAAAAAGACTTGGGAGTGAACTGGTATCAGCACTGCTTCCACTAGGCTATGAGGAGAAACAAGAAGGGGCTCCTGAGCTAGAAAGGGCAGTGATATTATTAAGAGCTTGCAATGCTGAAGGAGTATTTACTCAGATGTTACCAAGAGCTTAAAATGCAGTGTGAGCTGCTGGGTATGCTACAGCATGTATGCAGAGGCAGATAAAAACAGCAGAATAACTCATTTTTATGTAGCCTTCTGGAAAAGGAACCCTCATATACAGCTTTTCAGAACAGCTATCAGACCACTTAGGAAAGAAGGCAATTCACAGGAGACACTTTTTCTGTAGAGAAGGAATGCATACTGAAAAGTGGGAGATGTCAAAAGTACTGCTTAGGGGAAAGCCCAGAAATGCAAAACAGAAAACACTGACCTAGCAACACGCCGGGATCTGTATTTGATAGGAAGTAGGAAAAAATTGTTCTTACATCAGCAAGCATTCAGAGCATGCCACATAAGGACATGGTGAAGTTGGAGGACACTGCTGGTACGCTCTTCCACAGCACTGTCGTCAGCACTGTACAACTTGATGAAAATGTATTTTGAAAGCTGTCATGAGAAAGAAGCTATGGGAAAAAAGTCCTCTCTCACAGCAAGCTATTACTTGAACACATGAAATCACAAGTTTTTATAAACCACTTGTAGTCTTTTACTCACAAATTTATGCCATCAGAAGACCTATCAGATGCAGCATGGTTAAGAATGCCACCAGTATTCAGCTGAATATGTAGAGATCACACCCAAAAATTGCTTGAAGCAGCACTTAAGCCAGTTGTGAGTTAGGCAGACACAAAGAAACAGGGCTAATCTCACACTAGAAGCACAACTTCCACATCCCAAGTACTTTTTATGGAGGAACAAAATAAACTGAAAGACAGTTGATCAGTTTTTTAATTTTTTCTTTAATGAAGTGTCACTGAAAATCATTGGCTGAACAATGATAGTTACAATTTAAAGTGAGTAAGATAAAGAAAATACAACTATTGGTATAAATAATAACAAGCAACAGCCTTTGCCAAAATTGCTTAAGGCATTGGCTATAACTGACACTACAAATTCTAATTCTATATCTACATATACAAATCTATACATTCCATAAATACAGCACCAGTTGAATTTTAGTCCACAAGTGCGCTACTCATAAGGGACTCCTCAGTTTTACCACAGATTAGAAGTGTCCATTTTCTCGTACAAATCCACAGCAGAATCACACAAGAAGTTCAGTTATTGACAAAACTTAATGAAATTAATGCTCAGTGGGTAGTAACAGCAGTACACTCACAAGACAGTGTTTTGCTTTCCTTCCTTACTGCAAGGACTCCTTCATCAGCCTGTGTCGGTCATGCTGTAACTCTAAAGCATAATGAGAAGGACTGAGGTTCTTATTTCAGCTTTTCTTTTCTACATTTTTAGACTAGTTTCAAACATTTGGTCCACATTTGGTCCTTAATTGTTAACTGTAGTTTTATAGCTAATTAGGTAGATTATAATTTCTTGGAAAGTAGTTGATGGGACTCTGATGCCAAATCTTCTCCATCTTTCATAAGATGCCAGAAAGAACTAGATTCCTTATTGATGTAGATTGATCTTCACCCTAAAATTTAAAAGGGAAAAAAAGAAAAATAAGTCAGTGACAGGTACTCTCCCAAATCTAGTGATAGTTTCAGCTGTCAAGAAAGAGAAAAGCTTTTTGAAATGTATCCAATACATTAAAAAACCCAACAACCAAACACCTCTGATATAATAGTCTTTTGAAAAGCACTTAATAGAATGCAGGTTCTTTGGCAAACAGTATTATCAGATTATGAAAGTAGATCATATTTTAAGTTGATTTTTTTTAACACATAGTTATGTTCTCAGTTAAGTGACAAGCCTATTAAATGTAGCCACTTCCATTTTTCAGGATTCTATGTCCCAAGCATATATTTGGGATTAAAAAGACGAGACTTCTTACACCTTTTTCTTACCAAGTCTTTCCTATCTGGTAAATCCTTGGGTTAAATTCTCCAAAAGGATGAGTGCAACTGTACAGGGCTTGCTCCATCAGCATCAATTGAGTTCAATCTTACTACACCGTATCGTAACAGAGTCCTAGAACTGTTATAAACATCAAATACTAGACATCATGTTTTGAAGACTGTGGATAGTTTCCAAGAGATACCCACCTTAACTGGGCAAATATTTCTAGCTGACCATTACATTTCCATGGCAAGCAGGAAATATGAAGCATTTCCAGGCTTATTTCCTTTCTTCAATGTTTGTGAGAGAGAACCAGCTGTACATACTCACTGCAGGAAAAATGAGTGAAAAGCTGTACCCATCTTACACAAAGAAAGGGTAAGACTAAGCCACCCTCCATTACTTAGGGTATTATATGAGACTCCTGGACAGAGGACCAGGTTCTATCGCTTCTAGGAGACTTCTCAACGTGAATGAAGACTGTAACTGTTAACAGTATCAAATGAGCATGTACCAAACATTTCTGTTAGTTTTCAAGGGGGACTGCTGAACTTGAAAATCCGAAATAAAGAACTCTTGGAGATCCATCCAAGCCCAGAATATTTCTAGCACAATCTGCCAAGTGATGGAAGCCAGAGAACTTTATCTAATTAATGATCATTCCTACATTTCATAATGAACTACAGCATCTAGAGCAGTTAGGAGGACCTCAGTTAGAGCCTCTAAATCTGTTGCACTTATTTTGGTTTGCAAGACTAACATGGAAACAGTGTAAGATGATGGACACTGCACAAAGTACTTCTCACAACACACATGCCACTATTTGTGCCACAGAGCTAGGCCCAGGCTTGTCAAATGCAATAAGGCCAACTGCTGGCAAAGCCAGGAAGCAGAAGCCACTGTGATGAGGAACAGATGAAAGCTGTTGCTCATCACAATGAGAAATTAGGGGCAATGAACCCTTCAGGATGAACTGCAGTTCAGAAATTAAAATACAGGGTGGGTGGGAATCCTCATAGCCTCTCCATCTCTGCTTCAGTATTACTTAACCTTTCACAATAGTTTTCCATGTCTACGCAACATTTCTAGCAGTTATGAAGTATGTGTGGAGGATCTAGTGAATAAACTTAAAATCATGCCTTAAGGAAATAATATGACTGCTCAGAAGAGCATTCTGAGAACAACTGAGCTGTACACTGAAATATGGCACTTATTTTCAGTGCTTTTGACTAATCCTGAATTGAGAAAATGCTAAACAGACCCAATTAGTTCAATAAAAGAAGGCAACACTCAGTCTAGCAAAGTCATTCATTATAATATTTATTCTGTGAAACAAACAAAAAACCATAAGATTAAAAAAATGTTTCAAGCATTTCACAAAATACAGAGAAAGGTACTGTCGCAAACAAAACAGAATAAGCAAGCAAAACCCCCACTGAAAATACCAAGAGCTTTACTCTCCTCATTGGATCACACAAACACAAAAAGGCAAATAAAGGAGAAAGAGCAGTTTAAGGGAAGTGGCAGGTTGTCTGTCAAGATCTTGGATGATTAAATCAATCCACAAGACATTTGCCATCACCTCTCTTACTGTAAGACCAAATTGATGCAACTTATTTTCCTTGCTATCATTTCTTGGCCTTATCATTTCTTCTGGGAAACCAGGATAGCACAGCAGAATTCCTATTAAATCACAAACGAGAAAGATAACAGAGCTCAAAGTGTAGGCAGATATGGAAAGATAGCAGGGCATGATAGGTGGGAGGGGACAGCAGCTGTTCCACTGCTGGAAGCAGGGTGGAGGGAGATGCTCTGATGATCTTATCAGAAGCAGGGGGCTCAGGGCAGGGGAGGTGGGAGGAATACATTCTGTGAAAGGAGAATAGGCAGAAGTAGGGCATTTATCTAGTACATCCTTTAAAGAGCCCCAATAACAAAGAAGACATGCTGCATTATGAAAAGATGCTGAAAGCAATGTCTTTATTTAGGTTACAAATTACATTAGTATAAGCCTTCTTACTGAAAGCTTTCAATCCAGTCCCTTCTCCTCAACACAGAGTACTCCATTTGGCTTTAGCAAGGCTATTACAAGATCCTCCTTTCTCCTTTAGTTTTTATTTTACAGAACCTCTCCAGCTCCCACATATTAACCACATAACTACTGACCACAAAGTTAGTGTAATTCTGGGCTCCAACACAAAAGCAGCCCCCATCATCTATTGGGAAGGCCCAGAAGCTGCCATAGCTGTATTTGGGGAAGGTGGCGTAGTGAAAGGAAGAACAACACTCTGCTTACGCCAAGACCTATCACACCAAAAGCCTCACTCCACGCAGGCTTAGGAACTCCACAATCAAAAGATTTTCATGTGGGGAGGAGCAAAGAGAAGACAGCAGGCGGGGATCCTTCCCCCTGCACCCAGGGATGCATCCACTTCTCTGACAACAGCATTCTTCTGCTAGCTACCAAGCTATGTTTGCTGCAGTGTGAAAGGTTCTGCATTGGCCTCCTGTGAACAACGCACCACGGGGGAAGATTGTTACAGTTACAAATATGTTTTTCATGTTGCTTCTTAAAAACAAAACTAGGAATTCCTATTTTTTAAGGATTTACAGTAAAGTGCAATTTAACTTGTAGTATGAAAAATTACAAAATTAGAAGACGCGAAATATAGAATTGCCCATGCTATACCTTAACTCTGTTCCTTCACATGTACGTATCAGGAATATGACTTTATATCACATGATCTTTTCATCTTTCAGTCCCTAGGAGAACTTTATTTTATTCCCTGAACAAGCACAAATGAAGCCAGAAAGAAGACTCCACAGGCAATTCCAAGTCCAGTATTTCTCAGTTTTGAGTGTTTGCAGCTAGAACAGTTTCCTGATGCAGTTTTTAAAAATTCTATTATGTTTTTTTGCATTAGGATAACAGAAGATGCTCTAAGAGATTAAGGTCTCAGGTCTTCACAAGTCTCAGTGAAACACAAAGATTGGGTCTTCTTTTAAATAACTGCCTGGCTTTCTAGCTAGTGTTAATTCATGTGTTGTCCATGTAAATATTATACAGAGTCTTTGTACCACCCACTAAGTGCTTTGCTTCAATCAACTATTTGTGCCCAAAAGCACATCCTTATGTTTCTTCCTACACCACAGCCATCCTCCCACGCCACAAAAGATGTGAAAAAATAGGAATTAATCATAGGCTGGATACTTACAGAGATTGCTGCTGTTTGCTTCTGTCTTCCCAGCCTTGGCAAGTTTGGTTGAGTTCTGCTGTGCTTTGCCCAGCTCCTCTCCAGTTAGCAGGGCTTTTATTTCAGAGGGGATTTTCCCTTGGTCCATTGCCATGCACCACTGCTTGTACTGAAATACGCAAACGCATTAGGCATTAGCAAACTGCCAGGACCACATTAAGTAGACAAAACAGAGCCATAATCTTTACCTTCTGATATATTCATTTAAGGTTCGAATGTACTGGGTCAAAGCTTATTGCAAAACTGCAGAGCCCTAATGAGCAATGCTCGTGTCCACGGTTGCATACCTGGTCTCTGTAAGTCCTGTTTCAGTCAATAAAATGCTACTCAGTGGCAGCACTAGACACAATACTGTAATTATTAAACAACATGGAACACTTTGTGCATTTTCTTGCTGCTGGCATGCCAGAATACCGTTCCAGTTCATGGCCTATTAAAAACAAATATTCCACATGACTCTGGGGCCAAATGACTATTAAGGGGTCCTTTCTGATTGTGCAAGGCACAGTTAGAGCACACGTAAGTAGTTCCGTCATCTTAAATGCTTCATTGGCAAACCCTGAAGCACACTGAAAACCTTGTGGTCAGTGGGCTGACTTTCCACCCAACCCTAAACCTACACACCTGTGGTGATTAGCTGTGCCTATTCAAACAAACCTTGTGCAAAGTCAAGGAGATATCCTCAGCTCCAGTGAAATTTGGATACATGACCCCCTTTATATTTTAACACATTTCTTTCCATCCTCTACCTCTCTCTATCTCCATCAGAAGCTTTCCAAAACAAACATTTCAAAGACAGACTCATGCGATGGCGCTGCCTTTGCTTGCTTCGTTCAAAACCAGCAGATAACTGTGACATGATATTCATATTCAACGTGCAAAGTAGGCAAACAGCTGAATGCATCTGTTCCTGATGTTTTGATACCTTACAGCTAGCCAAATCCTACTCTCAGTCACAGTGATTTTGGGAACAAATGTCCATGAGGACAGGTTCCCAAATAATACTGAGGGTTAAGTTAAATGGTAGTTCCTTACCATTTCAAGCTCTTCTCTGAGAGCACAGATGGCTCGCTCTCTGCTTGAAACCAGCTCTTCCAGGTACTGGTACCTCAGCTTCTTCCTGGCTCTGCACTCTCTTGCACTCTGACGACTTCTTTCAAGTTTTGCCTTCAAGTCTATCTTGGCTGGTTTACGACCTCGCTTTCCTGGTTTCTTTACCTTGCCTCCAACCACCTGGAAAACAAGAGTACAGTCAAGATCCTGTTCTGAAAAGGTAATGCTGCAACCATGTCATTGTGCCTACTAGGTGCCACCTAGCACCTAAATCAGGAGAAACAGAGGAAATAAGAGGGCTGATGTACGAAGTTTTCAGTGAAGGCATCAAAAACAAAAGGGAGGGATATTACTTCATAGTGAAGTCAGTGCTTAAGCAAGTACAATTGTAAATGCTACTAATCTGGTTTGAAGGAGCTCCATAGACTGGTTGAGGTTGGCAGGGACCCCTGGAGGTCATCTCGTCCAACCCTCTACACTCAAACAGGGCCACAAAGAGCTCACTGCCCCAGACCTCGTCCAGAGGGCTTTTGAATTTCTCCAAGGAAGGAAACCACAAGCCCTCTGGATAAACTTCGCCAGTACTCAGTCACCCTCACAGTAAAAAAGCAATTCCTTATCTTCAGACAGATGCCTCCTGTGTTCCAGTTTGTACCTGCTGCCTCTGGTCTCAATTTCTTTCAAAGGAATCTTCTCAGGATTTTTTACTAAACAGGGAACTGAGCCCTACCTTTGCTGCGCCTGTATTCCAGTTGTATCTAAACACTCTGACCAGGCTTACCTTCAAACGTTTTTACACAGCCTAGAAAACTGTCTCCTCACATTATTCATGCAACTTATCCCAGTGATCACCTCTGCCAAGAGCATATTCTAGAACTCCCTTGCAGAAATGTAACCCACTAGTTTCTTGTCCTGTCTCATGCAGATATTGCAATTATTTTCCCCTCTTCTTTGTGGCTCCTTTTTTCACGGGTCAGAAAGCTTCTCTTGCTACAAACAAAAAAGAAGGAAATTGGTTCCTCAAAGTTTACTCTACACTTCCCTGCTCAAATATTTTACTTTTAACATGAAAGCATGGCACATTGAAGTGTTAAATATGGTTTGAAATTCAGTACAGTGGACATCAGGTAGTATCGCCCTGTAAGCATTGCATCAGCCACACACCTACCTCCCCTCTGAAGTAAGGATTTCTCTCTATTTGCATTTTGACCACACTGTTTGAATGGAGGGGGTGTGGAGAAACACACCTAACACACACACCTACATACAAGAATTGCACTGCCAGCTTAGTGTTTTGACATGCTGTATGTAGACAGGACTTTTACTAATAGCAGCGTTCAAAATATCAAGAGTTCATAATAAAGAAAGGCACTTTTTATTGTGTGATCCTACAAAATAAGCAAGCTTTCACAATCAAAGAAGTCATTTGTTCTACAAACTGAGCAGGCTGCAATAAAAACAGTAACATAGTGAACTGATGTGCTAGAATGAAGAAAAAAAAGTATTATACAATTGAGCCTATTCTTTCTTTGGAAAGTGAGTCAACAATCACATGCCAACATAATCCTACCCTCTATACTGCCTCTCCTAATTTATTCAGGAGTAACTGCCCACTATAAGCAAATGAGGGAACAAAGCGTACTTAATGGACATGTAGTGATAATGAAACAAACATAATACATTCATAAAAGCAAAAAACCCCAACAATCTCTTTTACATTTGAACTGCCAAATGGAGTTTGAATAATGTGTTCACTCCACCAAGGCATTCTTTATAAGATCTTCTAGTTCACATGGTACATTCACTGAAATAATATCAAAATCAAACAGCCACAGCCAAGGGTAAAATAAGTTCCAAAGAAAAGAAAGCTATTGTCCCCTTTCAGGAGTCCTATTTTTGTGTAGCGATTTATAGCTCAGTAGGAGTTAGAAATACACAGTCTTCCAAGGGGGTGTTGTAGGCACTCACAGGTTGTTATCTATTATTACTGGCACTCGAAAGATTTCTGGATATTACGTTATACACTACAGTCAATGTACTGCAGTTCTCAAAGACTTCTAGTGCTCAAGACTTCTCTGTGCCAAAGAAAGTCAGTTTAAACTAAATTTGTGAATTGAAGAGCTAGATAAGGTCTTGTAGAGACATACACTCCAGCTCTCTTCAAAAAACCTTTGCCACTCTGAGTTCTGACCCTCTAGAGGAGTGGGCTAGTACTCAAATCCCAGCACATCACACACGGCTCTATGAAGAACATACTAACTCAAGTCACGGTTCTGTGCAGGAGCACACCACAGCCATGCCCTTTCACAAGAATGTCAGGCAAGCTAATAGTTGCTATCATGCCGTTTCTTACAAGCAGCAAGTTAAAGCTACTTGGGAATAGCACCCAACCTTTCCATAGCCAGCATGCTGGGCAGGCACCGGCAATGAAAAGCACTTGCAAGCAGCACAGCCTCACAGCACTTAAATCCATCCAACATGACAATCTCACCTTTTTTTTTTTTAAGGACTGTTATTTTAAAGCATCTCGTGTATGTTTATACGCAGCTGTTGCCTTTTGTAAGGCATGGGTCATATCACAGAAAACATACAAAGAGCAAGGGAGATTGGATCTTTATGCCAATAAGACACCAAGTGAGCTCAAACAAACCCTAAGTTTAAAAGCATACTTTTATGGTCAGATCTAGAGATGTGGACATAAAACAGTTAAAGGCACTCTGCAGTTTGCAAGGAAATTAAGGCACTTGTACAGCCTGCTTTGCACATTGCAAATGCATCCTGGATCCCCAGTTATCAATTAACTGCTTTCCCGTCAATAACTCTAGAAAGCTCTCTACAAACAGGTGTACCAGTTGCTCTCTTCTCCAAGCTCTTTTACAACTGCAGCAGCCTTGCACCCAAGCTCTCTTATGGGAGGAAAAAGGCTTGAACCTCTTGGGTCATCACTTGTCACAGGATATAGCAGGACTATGGAAATAATGAAAAGCTTTTATTCCCTTTTAACTCTGACATGATATAACAAGGTCCTCATAATCTGTCTTCACATCACCCAGAAGACTTGTACCATCTTTGTGGCTCTTAGCACAGGTAGCTAATTAATCAAACCCTGCATCCTTAACAGTTCATCCTCACTGATATATAGAAGCTCCCAAAGGCCTGATAAATCCTTTGCTACCATGTCACATTATCATACCTCCCCAGCTTCTAGTCACGTTTGCCTACACATTTGCTATGTTGATGTGTCAGAAAGAAGACAAAGCAGAAGTGCTAGTTGATGTTGAACATGGCACCAGACCAAGAAGGAAAACAAGCAAGCAAACATTTTTTCATTCCTTTTTATTCCTCTGGAGTTTATAAAGACATGGAGTCTATTAGCACTCAGCAGCACGGATCTGTGGTTTTTTTCAGGGAGTCAGAAATAATGAAGACTTAGAATGATACTAATAATAAAATTTGCCATAGAAATATTAATAATGACACACATTTGTCAGAAATCCAACTAAGCTCCTATTTCGGTTCACTCACACTTCAGAAAATAGAAAAATCTAACTCTCTCCCTTTTTAATACAGTACTTAAATCATAATATCTTAATGTCACTCTTTCCTAGCATCAGTGTTCAGGTACAAAATTATTCAGCTTTGAATTGGAAATGGCTTCCATTACTTGCCTTGATATAGAAAAAGCCCTCAGATTTCTAGGGTTTTTTTTAAATTTAGGCATGCCACCCTCTTCCAAAAGGTACTCAGCACCTCTCTACAAAAGCACTGCCAGACCGCATGATGAAGAAGTCCTCCTTTGAAAGGATATATATACATAACATCGCTACTAGCATTCAACCCCCCGAAGAACTGAACCACCTGCATAGAAAATTGTAATAAAGCCATCCTCACTGTGACATCTGCAAGTATTGGACAATTTGGCAGATTTAAACAATGCTATCCCAAAGCACTTCTATCAGCACTTCTGATCACGCTGACCTGTTCAGTACCTTCCAGCAGCTCTTAGTACATTCACAGAATGACAATTAGCTTTTAAGTGCCAGTAGTCAAGATCCAGCCCAGGAAATCATCTTAAATGGATTCTTGTTTGTGTCAGTGGCTGAAGGTGTAGGGCTGCAAAACCTTCCCCTGGCATGGAGCTGACTAGCATCTACAGAATTCATATAAAACTAAATATTATTAGCAAGCAATAAAAGCCAACATAAGCATTGCATTTGTTGCAGTAGAGGGCAGAAGAACTTATTCATGCTTGAGAACAGTTTCTCAAAATCAGTAGTCAAATGAAGCTAGTCACAAGTCTAATAAAGATAAGGTTATCTCATCTGCTAAGTCAAAGCACACCATTCACAGCAGCAGTATAAGAGCCAGCGACGAAGTATGCTGGTTAGTCCTGCAGCGCATGACATACCATACACTTAACATAGATTTAGTTAACTTTCACTGGCAGACAAAAGCATCCAATAATAATCTGGAAATGTAAACTACTACTTAGTGAGCAAACACTTTGTAAGTGTTAAGCAGATAACTCATTAGAAATCAATCCTAAAATTCTAACCATGCAAAGTAATTAATGTACTAAGAAGGTAATCTTCAGCACAGACGTGTAAGGACTACTATCTTTGCCAAATGGTCTGTTTTAAAAAGAATAAGCTAAGAAAAATATTAAGTTTTCATGAAGTGTTATGCAGGCATCCACAAGTGAAGAGCCCATAGCTCTGCATGTGGGTTTTGCGTCCCAAGTGCTGGACTCTGCACTTGGCCTTATTAAACCTAATCCCATTGGTCTCAACCCATCAGTCCAGCCTGTTCAGGTCCCTCTGTAGAGCCTCCTTACCCTCCAGCAGGTTGACACTTCCTCACAGTTTAGTGTGATCTACAAATTTGCTATGGGTGCATTCGATCCCCTCATCCCAGTCATTGACATAGATATTGAACAGGACAGGACCTGGTATCGAACCCTGGGGACACCACCTGTGACCAGCCTCCAGCTGGAGTTAACTCCATTTACCACCGCACTCTGGGCCTGGACAACCAGTCAGTTTTTAACCCAGCAGAGGGTGCACCTGTCCAGACCAGTGGAAGCCAGTTCCTCAAGTAGGATACTGTGAGATACCATGGCAAAGCTTTACTAAAGTCCAGGTACACTACACCCATAGCCTTTCCCTCACCCATTAAGTGGCTCACTTTGTCATAGAGGGGAGATCAGGTTAGTCTGGCAGGACCTGCCCTTCATAAACCCATGCTGAGTGGGCCTGATCACCCGGTTGTTCTGTATATGCTGCTAGATGGCACCCAAGATGACCTGTTCCATGACCTTCCCTGACACTGAGGGCAGACTGACAGGTCTGTACTTTCCTGGATCCTCTCTCCAGCCCTTCTTGTAAATAGGTGCAACATCTTCCAGCCTCCAGTCCAACAGAACTTCCCCAGTCAGCCAGGATTGCCAGTAGATTATGGAAAGAGGTTTGGTGAGCACCTCTGCCAGTTCCCTTGATGTTCCCCTAAATTCACCCTCGGGTGAATCCCATCCAGCCCCACAGACTTATGAATATTCAGGGATGCCTCTATGCTGTTCTTGCAAAAAGATTCAGGAAGAACCAAAGCACCATCACTCATTGAAAGTCTGCAGCTCAAGCTCCTATCTCAGTACCTTACCATTTTTCCATAGTTCCTATTTATCTAAGGCATTCAGTGTGGTACAGGCACATGATCTACACCACATGAGACCACTGGTTTCTACCAAGACTCTGGACCATGCCTGAAGCTTTAAGAAAAAGCTAGAAGTAGCATCACAGATTCATGGAATGATTAAGGGTTGAAAAGACCTCTAAGGTCATCCAGTCCAACTGTCAGCCCAACACTACTATGCCTGCTAAATCATGTCCCAAAGTGCCACATGTACATGACTTTTTTAACCCCTCCAGGGATGGAGACTCCACCACATTCCTGGGCAGCCTCTTGCAGTGCTTCATCACTTTTTCAGTAAAGACTTTTTTTCTATTAGAATCACAGGGTTGGAAAGGAACTTAAAGATCACTCAGTTCCAACACCCTTGCCATGGACAAGGACACATCCTACCAGATAAGGCTGCCCAAGGTCCCATCCAACCTACCCCTGAACACCTCCAGGGATGGGGCAGCCACAACTACCCTGGGCAACCTCTGCCAGTGCCTCATCACCCTCACAGTGAAGAACTACTTTCTTATAACTAATCTAAACCTGCCCCTCTCCAGTTTACACCCATTGTCCCTAGTCCTATCACTACAAGCCTTTGTGAATAGTCCTTCTCCAGCTTTCCTCTAGCCCCTTCAGCTACTGGAAGGTCGCTATAAGATCTCCCTGGAGCCTTCTCTTCTCCAGACTGAACAACCCGAACTCTCTCAGCCTGTCCTCATAGTGGAGGTGCTCCAGCCCTCTGAGCATCCTTGTAGCCCTCCTCTGTACTCGTTCTAACAGCTCCGTATCCTTCTTATGTTGAGGATAACATATTATCCAAAATAAATGTCCACTGGAGCAACTTGGGGCCATTTCCTCTTATCCCATCCCCTACCGCTTGGGAAAAGAGCCCAGCACCCACCTCACCAGAACCGCTTTTCAGGAAGCTGCACAGAGCGATGAGGTCTCCCCTCAGCCTCCTTCTCCCCAGGGCAAACACCCCCAGGTCCCTCACCCGTCACAGAACCCTTGTGCTGAGGTCCCTTCCCCAGCTCCGTTCCCTTCTCCCGACGCGCTCCAGCCCCTCCATGTACCTTGCAGCGGGGAAGCCCCCTACCTTGCTGTCATCCATGTATGCCGCCAGTCCGGGCCCCGCACCAAAGCCCCGGCGCTCACAGCAGCACAGCGCGGCCCAGAACGGCCGTCATCGCCACCGTCGCCCTGTTTACAACCGCCGGGAGGGCGGGGCAGCGGCGCGCGGGGCGCGCTGGGAACGGTAGTCTTTTCTCGGCCCCGCCGCCATTAATCACTGCGAAACTTGGGAAGGGAGCGGACTACAATTCCCAGAAAGCACCGCGGAGATGGCCTCCGCCCCCCTGGGCGGAAGGACTACATTTCCCAGGAGGTTCACGGCGCCTGCCCGCCCCGCCCTGGGTCACAGGGGCAATGGACTGGAAGAGAGCTTCGAGGTCATTGAATCCAGCCGTACCTGCCCATTGCGAAACCCTCTGTTCCTTTCTTGTGAGACCCCACCTTGATTACTGTGTCCAGTTCTGGAATCCTCAAGATAAGAAGGATATTGAACTGTCGGAATGGGTCCAGAGGAGGGCTACAAAGTTGATCAGAGGGCTGGAGAACCTCCACTATGAGGACAGGCTGAGAGTAGGGCTTATTCAGCCTGGAGAAGAGAAGGGTCCAAGAAGACCTTATAGCGACTTTCCGGTACCTGAAGGGTCTACAGGAAAGCTGGGGAGGGACTATTCACAAAGGCTTGTAGTGATAGGACTAAGGACAATGGGTATAAACTGGAGAGGGACAGATTTAGACTAGACATAAGGAAGAATTTCTTCACTATGAGGGTGGTGAGGCACTGGCACAGGTTGCCCAGGGTAGTTGTGGCTGCCCCATCCCTGGAGGTGTTCAAGGGTAGGTTGGATGGGGCCTTGTGCAGCCTGGTCTAGTGGGAGGTGTCCCTACCCATCACAGGAGTCTTGGAACTAGATATTTAAGATCCCTTTCAATCAATGATTCTGTGATCTCTGAGCACCTCTCATCTTATAAATACCTCCACGGCTGGTGACTTAACCACTTCCCTGGGCAGCCTCTGTCAATGCCTGATAACCCTTTCAGTGAATAAATTCTTTCTAATATCCACTCCAAACCTCCTCTGTTGCATCTTGAGGCCATTTCTTCTCATCCTATCACTTGGGAAAAGGGATGAGCTCCCGCTTCACTGCAACTTCCTTTCAGGCAGTTGTAGAGAGCAATAACATCTCCCCCAAGCCTCCTTTTCTCTACACTAAACAACCACAGCCCTCTGAGCTGCTCCTCACAGAACTTGTGCTCCAGACCCTTTAAAATCAGGCACACCCTGCACCATGGGCAGCATTAGGGCTGTTGGGACAGTGCTGCCCACTGGCCCTCAGTCACTCATTCCTTTCGGCACCAGGCACGGTTAGGCACCCCCTGCTGTTTCAGAGAATCATAGAATCATTTAGTTGGAAACACCTTTGACATTGAGTCTAACTGTACCGGTCCACTACTAAAACATACCAAACCTACTCTGAGGACCTCCTCTACCTGTATTTTAAGTACCACCGGGGATGATCACACAGCCAACTCCCTGAGCAACCTGTTCCAGCACCCCATAACCTTTTCAGTGAAGAAATTTTTCGTGGTATTCAATCTGAACCTCACCTGGTGCAGCTTGAAGCACCCTCTCATCCTATCACCTATCACTTGGGAGAAGAGACCAGCACTCAGCTCGCTACAACCTCCTTTCAAATTGTTGTAGACAGTGATAAGGTCTCCTCTCAGCCTCCAGTCATCCTCATCTCTCCCTCCCACAGAGGTATGACTATCCCTGCATCCTCGGGTGGCCAGCCAAGTGTCCCAGGGTGTCTGATGCTGGCCCCTGGCTTCCCCCTGCCTCCCACACTCCCTTGAGCTCCAAGCCCTGATTTGTCCCTCTGTTGTTCCTGCCACTGATATGGCTGCCACCACGGCGGAATAACCTTTGAGCAGGACCTGTGGCAACAGGACAAGGGGCAATGTCTTTAAACTAAAAGAGGAGGAGTTTAGACTAGATATTGGGAAGAAATTTTTTTCACTGAGGGTGGTGAAACACTGGAACAGATTGCCCAGAGAGGTGGTAGATGCCCCATCCCTGGAAACATTCAAGGCCAGGTTGGATGGGGCTCTATGCAACCCGATCTGGTTGAAGATGTCCCTGCTCACTGCCGGGGGTTGTGACTGGATGACCTTCATGGTCCCTTCCAACCCAAACCATTCTATGATTCTGTGTCTGAGTTAGCTGCCATGCCTGACTGCAGCCCTGCCCCATGGCAGCCTCTGGTGATTGTCACAGAGCCATCGAGGTTCTGGCTGAGTAGCCCTCTAATGGCTCAAGCATTAAAACAAATAAATCATGTTTTCTGCTATTGTTTGTCTTGCTTTTGCCCTTATTGTTTCTGAAGACGGAACAGAATCTTCCTGCTCACTTGGATGCTGCATGGTGTACTGGGCCTGAGCTTCTGAGCCACTCCAAGTCTAAAGAAGCAGACCCTGTGATCCTTTGAGGATACCAGGTTTCCTCTCCTCTTCATGCAGACATAGACCAGAAAAGGTTAATGCTGAACACTTGCCATGGAGCTCTTGCCATGAGGCTCACAAGCAGTTGGGTTCCCATTTAGCCTCTAACCCCAGGAAAAGGGGAAAGAAGAATAAAACAAAATGACTTGGAGGTTGGAAACTGAAACAGCTTTAATGAAACAATGATGATGATGATGATGATAATATGTTTATACAAAACTCACACGCACACCCTGATGATTGTGTCACCACTGATGCTACAGAGTAGGCAGGGGAAAGGTCCTGGGCTGGGCTCAGCTACAGGAAGGATCTGGACTAAAGAACTAGATTCAATAATGCATAAATCCTGGATCAGGGCAAAATGACAAATGAAGTCTGCACTGTATGTCAGACATCAAAGTAGAGAGCTTGACCTTCATTATCCCTCAGTTTTACACCAAGTATGAAATACATGGAATGAAATATTCTGTTGGTCTGTTTCGTGTCACCTGTCCTATCTGCTCCTTCCTGCAGGTGTGACACTTTTTTACCCCTTTTACTTATGGCATTCCACCAGCTCCCGGATGGCCTTGGTTTCTATAGGAATAAGTATAAGCAATGGTCTTTCTGCATACCAATGCCCTGTGTTATCACTTCTAGAGAGAAACACTGTCAGAAAAATATGCAGTTAACTTCCAGAAAATGAAGTTACTTACATGAGGGTTAGCTGAAGTTAGGGAACTGATTCTGCTTTAGCTCAAACCAGAACATCATCTTTGATGCAAAGCCTAGCTGTGCTACCCCCTACCCCCCACCCCAACACCCGCCTGGTAACTTNAACACTTGCCATGGAGCTCTTGCCATGAGGCTCACAAGCAGTTGGGTTCCCATTTAGCCTCTAACCCCAGGAAAAGGGGAAAGAAGAATAAAACAAAATGACTTGGAGGTTGGAAACTGAAACAGCTTTAATGAAACAATGATGATGATGATGATGATAATATGTTTATACAAAACTCACACGCACACCCTGATGATTGTGTCACCACTGATGCTACAGAGTAGGCAGGGGAAAGGTCCTGGGCTGGGCTCAGCTACAGGAAGGATCTGGACTAAAGAACTAGATTCAATAATGCATAAATCCTGGATCAGGGCAAAATGACAAATGAAGTCTGCACTGTATGTCAGACATCAAAGTAGAGAGCTTGACCTTCATTATCCCTCAGTTTTACACCAAGTATGAAATACATGGAATGAAATATTCTGTTGGTCTGTTTCGTGTCACCTGTCCTATCTGCTCCTTCCTGCAGGTGTGACACTTTTTTACCCCTTTTACTTATGGCATTCCACCAGCTCCCGGATGGCCTTGGTTTCTATAGGAATAAGTATAAGCAATGGTCTTTCTGCATACCAATGCCCTGTGTTATCACTTCTAGAGAGAAACACTGTCAGAAAAATATGCAGTTAACTTCCAGAAAATGAAGTTACTTACATGAGGGTTAGCTGAAGTTAGGGAACTGATTCTGCTTTAGCTCAAACCAGAACATCATCTTTGATGCAAAGCCTAGCTGTGCTACCCCCTACCCCCCACCCCAACACCCGCCTGGTAACTTGAAATTAGGCCCCTGCTTGCCCAGAAGATGCATGTATCCCAGCAAACAACTCTGTAAACATGATCTGTGATTCATGTTTGCAGTCAAACTTGAAGTTAGGCATGTTTCATGTTGCTGCATGTTTCTTTTTATTCATGCAACTCTATTCACAAGAATTTCCCATGACTTAATCTCTCTTACATGCAATTGTTAGGGCTAAAGGCTTTGTCATGGGATTTTCCCCCTTAGACTTTCCTCTTAGAGGGATATGCCTTCTGGATGGCAGAGACAAAGCACTTTTAGAAGCTTTTTTTTCTATAAGCTTAAATGCTTTTCAGTTGTCGATGACAAGGCAGTTTGCACACTGCTTCCTATTCACTTTTCCAAACCCAATGAATCAGTTCTTGCAACTCTGCTCCTGAAATAATAATAATAAAAAGAAAAGGACTAATCAGCATATTAACCAAGAAGGATCTGCTAATAAAGTGGAAGGAATAGCACACTATGTGCTTGCCCAGGTTGTCTCCCATGATTCCTACCCCCACCTCATTTTTGCCTTCAAATTCTTGAAGAAGGTGGTGAGCTGCCATGTAGCACCTTTGGCACTATCCTGGGGCCATAAAGCTGGCTTTAAAAGCCAGTTGGGGGGTTTCCCTGGTGAAGGAAAATATTGAGTGGCAAAGAGCCAACATAGCTCACTTAGGCAACCCTCTGTTGCAACATGAGTGGAGGAAGGAGATTAGACAGAGCCCTGGTGCTGATTCAGAAAGGCTAGAATCCTTTTAACCAGCAAATTAAAGTCACAGCTGCATCTTTTCCCTCCACTAGATTATCCACACCACCCATTCTGCTTTATATCACTTTAGAAGCAGAGCACTCAGCTCCTGACCAGGCTAAGCACAGGTTCCCTACCAAAACACTTCAGAANAATGCATAAATCCTGGATCAGGGCAAAATGACAGATGAAGTCTGCACTGTATGTCAGACATCAAAGTAGAGAGCTTGACCTTCATTATCTCTCAGTTTTACACCAAGTATGAAATACATGGAATGAAATATTCTGTTGGTCTGTTTCGTGTCACCTGTCCTATCTGCTCCTTCCTGCAGGTGTGACACTTTTTTACCCCTTTTACTTATGGCATTCCACCAGCTCCCGGATGGCCTTGGTTTCTATAGGAATAAGTATAAGCAATGGTCTTTCTGCATACCAATGCCCTGTGTTATCACTTCTAGAGAGAAACACTGTCAGAAAAATATGCAGTTAACTTCCAGAAAATGAAGTTACTTACATGAGGGTTAGCTGAAGTTAGGGAACTGATTCTGCTTTAGCTCAAACCAGAACATCATCTTTGATGCAAAGCCTAGCTGTGCTACCCCCTACCCCCCACCCCAACACCCGCCTGGTAACTTGAAATTAGGCCCCTGCTTGCCCAGAAGATGCATGTATCCCAGCAAACAACTCTGTAAACATGGTCTGTGATTCATGTTTGCAGTCAAACCTGAAGTTAGGCATGTTTCATGTTGCTGCATGTTTCTTTTTATTCATGCAACTCTATTCACAAGAATTTCCCATGACTTAATCTCTCTTACATGCAATTGTTAGGGCTAAAGGCTTTGTCATGGGATTTTCCCCCTTAGACTTTCCTCTTAGAGGGATATGCCTTCTGGATGGCAGAGACAAAGCACTTTTAGAAGCTTTTTTTTCTATAAGCTTAAATGCTTTTCAGTTGTCGATGACAAGGCAGTTTGCACACTGCTTCCTATTCACTTTTCCAAACCCAATGAATCAGTTCTTGCAACTCTGCTCCTGAAATAATAATAATAAAAAGAAAAGGACTAATCAGCATATTAACCAAGAAGGATCTGCTAATAAAGTGGAAGGAATAGCACACTATGTGCTTGCCCAGGTTGTCTCCCGTGATTCCTACCCCCACCTCATTTTTGCCTTCAAATTCTTGAAGAAGGTGGTGAGCTGCCATGTAGCACCTTTGGCACTATCCTGGGGCCATAAAGCTGGCTTTAAAAGCCAGTTGGGGGGTTTCCCTGGTGAAGGAAAATATTGAGTGGCAAAGAGCCAACATAGCTCACTTAGGCAACCCTCTGTTGCAACATGAGTGGAGGAAGGAGATTAGACAGAGCCCTGGTGCTGATTCAGAAAGGCTAGAATCCTTTTAACCAGCAAATTAAAGTCACAGCTGCATCTTTTCCCTCCACTAGATTATCCACACCACCCATTCTGCTTTATATCACTTTAGAAGCAGAGCACTCAGCTCCTGACCAGGCTAAGCACAGGTTCCCTACCAAAACACTTCAGAACTTCCATGTTTGAGCACAGCACAACTAAAAATATGCATTTCAGCCTTCTTTTCCACTACAGCTATGCTGTCCCCCTGGATGAATACAAATACGCAAATTACAGAATCACAGAATCACAAATTCAATGGGAATCTGTCGAAAAGAACAGTTGTGGATGGAATTGAATATTATATATATGCACATACACAGCACATAAGCTTATGATGTTCTAAACTTATTTTAACAGTTAGAAGAAAGCACTTTACAGAGCAAGTAGTGAACTCTTCGAGTTTACTGCTACAGGATGCTGTGAGGCAGAATACAACATGTTCAAAAAAGGGTTAGACAGATTCATGTTCCATAAAGAAGTACTAAAAGCAAGTATTGACCTTCATCCCCGATCTAACATTTTGGGATACTGAGGATATATGAGAGGTGCAGAGTACAGAAGAAGGCCAAGTTCGTATATTCTCCCTAAGAAGTGTCTCCTCCTGCCACTCCTGGAGACAAGATACTGAACTAAATTGACCCATGGTCTGACCCAGCAGGGCTTTTCTTTTTTTTCTTTTTGTCCAAGAGGTCACTGTTTTGACCCTCAAACATTCACAAGTGAATTAAGATCTTTAAGTAAATCTTCCTTGGCTAAAGTAAAGGTAGATGATCTGTGTACAAGAGCAAATCACCCTCACTAACTGCAAGGCACAGTTTTCACTAGAAAGTACTCATTCCTAAGCAATTCTCTGAGATATTATGGTGTTTTTATTGATAAATCATAGTGCTACACACCAAGGAAAAGCTACCTTGTATTAAACTCAATGTCACAAATTGTCTTATAAAATAACTATTGGCAGTTTTCTGCTCAAATATATTTTAAAAGAAAGATTGTGCTCCTGAAATCCAGTGAGACTCTGAGGTACAGAAATAAACTGGTTTTGGTGATCAGGCAATAGTTTTAAAATCATTGCTTACGTCAATGTGACTTAAAAAAGAGATATAACTCATGGGGTGATTTTGCACCATGTGATTGAATTTACAGTAATGTCAGCACATCCCAAAGAAGTGTTTATTCTCTTTTTCTAGAACCGTAGATGTTTTAATTTGGGCAAATGGAAATCTGTTCCTCTGGCAACGTGTTTGTATCAAGACCCAGCATCTTGGTGAAATTGGTTCACTGTCCATTTGTGGAGTCTTCACTGATTCAAAGCCTTTGACATTAGTTCACTCATGGATGGGAAAACAAGGATGCAGTTAAGATATTTTATTTTTTTTCCAAATGTACCAAGATACCAATTGCTTTAATAGAAATGGTAACTTGTTTGCCATGGAGGAAAAGATTGTGCAAGAACAGCTTGTCTTTCAGTCCCTCGGTGTCTTTTGTAAAGCCAATAAAGGAACTGCATTTTCCTACACCCTTCAGTCTGATACCCAAAAAAAAATTCTGAAAATACAAGAAGAAACACTGTATTTCAGCTTTTAGGCTGTTGATGTTGAGAGAGAGAACACCCTCAACTTCTCACTTCTATCTGTCAGTGAAATTATTTGTCACTAGAGAGTGACAGAAAAATGTTTATTTACATAATATTCTATATCTTATGTAACTTATGTAACTATGATAAGATTATACCAGATTTTTATGTTACATTACAGAAATCAGCTATACATTTTAAAGCTCTGAAAGACCTTTTAAACATATCAACAGAACATGCTAACAAGTACAGTGATTGATCAGCTTATTTATATGATTAAAAGAAAATTCAGTTTAAAATAAAATCTCTTTGAAAGCTAATTTTTAAAATGTAATCAATGTTTGAACAAAGCAGAGTACACTAGGAGCCTGATCTGCGACTACTTGATATGCACTGTATAATTAAATGTTGATAAGGGATTTGCTGTCATATTTGCTAAATGTTCTATTTTGTGAGAAGATAAGTGCCTTCTGTAGCTATAAATACTTGAGGTCATGTCTACAAGGGGAGTTCTTCCAGTAAAATAGGCTCAAAATAACTTAATTTTGAACAATCCATGCTTGTCCTGTGCATACACAGACATGGAAAAGTTACAGTTTTATCTAGCCAAACTAACTTTCCCAAAATCTTTAAATGGTGTTCATTAAGATTTGATATTGCTGAATGGATAGGCTATTTGTAAATTAAAATAGTGCATAAAAATGTTCATGCTGCAGTTGTAAAGGAGCTACTTCATATTTTCCAGACAGCTAGTAGAAGGGAGAAAAAAGGTAGATATTCCTAAACTTCATGCTTATGATGGATAATTCCAAATAAGATAAGAGATGAAAATGAGGACTGCTTCAAAAAAGCATTTGAATAAGATGGATTTCATGCAGATTTTAAAGTGAGAACCAAAGAGCATAACAAACAAATTGCTGCATAAGAATATGACAAAGAGTAGGTCAATGTGGTGAGCAAGTGAGTAAAATTTAATCTTGTTCTGAAACAACAAACAAACAGAACAGCACAGCATGGCACATTCAGAAGTGTGAGAGCCATGTTGTATCTGGCACTTGAACAACAGAGAATTATTGCTGCTGATATGGTAATTGCAGAGGTACAGAAAAAAAGTGGGTGGATCATGTGAAATTCATTAAATACTTGAGGTGAACTTACAGCAGGATTAGTCCTTTTCTTTTAGTTGCGTACATTGATCTCCATGCACAGCTGGTTTAGTTAAAAAAGCATATTGTTCATTCTCAAAAGGTTTAAAAATCCACTTCAGCTCAGTGTCATTTTTGTTCTTAAGATATTTCGCAACATGCTTCTCCCCTTTGGCCTACGCAAACAAATATGCCTGCATATGCATACCTATTAGAGCCAGCCGAAATCTGCTGCCTGTAGCTGACCATTCTGGCAGGAGTATTTCTGGTTGCTTTCCATAACTCTTAAAACAATTTTAAACAGTTTTGTCCAGACCCAGATTCTATGGCATGGACTGTGCTCACACTTGAAACATTTACTAATCTAAGTCTGATACTCTAGTCTTGTTCAAGGCCACAAACAAGGTTTCTGCGTAGCTTGAGCACAAAATGAAATGAGGCACTTGTGTGGCAGGCTTGATGTGCATTGTAACTGAGTCAGAGGACTTCCATGATGACCCTGACTGCTTTATGAAATGTCATTGTGTTCCATGTGAAGGGTCTGGTCATCAAATACAGTGCTTTCCCTTGCTTGGCCTGCACCATTCACTCCATCTTAAGTCAGCATCATATCAGACACTTTTGTTATGCAACGGTATTTAAGCATATTGGATTTCCTATTTTGTTGTAACTGCTAATGAGGCTCGTATATGTGTTTACAAGATCTGTGTTTAATGACACTGCTCATGTGAACTGAAGTTACCTGCAAGATCAAAGGCTGCACCATGAAGTGTTCTATTAACTGGATGTAAATCAAGAACACACTTCTGGATAACACAAACTCATTCGCAGATCTGTTTCAAGGCAACAGGCAAAATAAGCAGCAGATTATTGGAAGCTGGCAAGCTGCCTGCCTTGCTCATCCATACAGGGGAAATAAAAATGTACTGCTTCAGAAAGATCTAGAATAAAGTGCAGAGAGCCTTAACATGTCATTATCTCCTTTCTCCTCAGTTCTCAGAATCTTACTGAAATGTCTACACTGACATTTACTGTAACAAGCACCAAATCTTTTCTTCCCTTGTCCATGTTGTCTCTCCTGCCCTTCCCCTGGCCAACAATCTACTCCACTTCTCTGAATGATCTTTTGCTTGCATTGGCTGAGCTAACCAACCTTTACTGACGAACATGTCTGTGATGGCACTTGGCAGTAGTTGCAAGTGGACACGATCATGCTTAGTAAACATGGGTCAAATGAAAAGCGCCCAACAACACCACATAGCAATTTTTTAACATGGCTGGAGCTACTATAGTAAGTAAGTAGTCATGTTCTGTAGTTATGAGTAGTTATGAGTCACATCAGTAAGTTGATTTTAAAGCATGCGTTTACAATAACAGGCTGATCAAATTTTGCATTTCACTTCAGTGAGGTTGCAAAATTTTCCCTATCAAGTCAATCACGTGTGACCCAGTAAAAAAGCAGATACTCTTGAACTTCTCTTTCTAATTTCACAAGATCTGACACTGTCACCTTCCTTGGGAAGTACTGTTGACATCTATGCAATGAATGTAAATGTTCTCATGCTTGTCTTGGTAGCTTACAGCAAATTGGAACTGCTTCTCAGGCATTTGGAGTAATTTAGGTAACAACTGAAATGAGAGACCCAGAACCTTTCTTAAGCTCCTGAGTCAGGCATATAACCTAATGACATCCAGCAGCTAGGTGAGACCTAGGTAAGAGCTCGTTCCTTTCTCTCCTCTCCAGTTTTCATGTAAAGGGAACCTGAATGCATGCTTCTGACAGAAGCGATGTCATATCTCAAACTTTTCGAGACCACAGGATTTGCTCAAGTGTGAGACCACTTTAGTGTAGGTGCCCCTAGAGACATGGCACAATACAACTACTTTGGAGGATCTAGTGCACTTTTAGCCTTTTGCTACGCTGAATCTGCTTACTTCAGTCTTGACTTCACTAGCAGAAATAGCATTTGAATTTGCAAGTCAGATTGCAAGTTCTCAAAGTATCATATGAAAAATGTAACAATCAAGAAAATTGTCTACAAATGCACATAAATAACCACTAATTTTCCCCTCCTCATTCACATTTGTATAAGTATATATGCATAATAGTTTTAAGCTCCAGACTAGCTCTGATTTGAAAGCATAATTGGTTTGTGGCGACTCTGTGAAGATTTGGAGGATTAAATGTAATTATAAGAAAATTAGGAAATATTGCCTACTTTCCAGAAAGCATTAAAGTACAGGATCTGGAAGTTTCCTTCTGTGTCTAGAAGGACCATATTTTAGATCCAAAAATACACTGTGGACTTCCAGCTTTTTCTTTTGAACATTACAATACTGGCAAACACATTTCAGACAAGACTGATCAAGAGGGGAGGCAATGGGCTCTGTGAAACACTAGTAAATACTAGGATCAAGGTACCTGTGTTTTAAGCAGATGGTCTTTTATTTTTTAAACTTCTGCCTCAGGATTTCCCTTAGGAATTTGGGCCTGGGGCCAATATTGTCCCCCCAGAACTGGGGACTGACGCTAGAATTTTAGAAGACTATATAACACAAGCCAGAGGAGACATAAATGAAGTAAGCTATTATAAAATAAATAGCTTACTTCATTTATGTCTCCTCTGGCTTCAGTTACAAACCATTCATGGTCAGACTGTGCAGAGTGGTTCTGCATCCATCAGATGCTCTCTGTGGTACCCCTTTTTTGCACATTCTCGTTTTCTCATAGTTTTGCTGTCAGACCCAGGGACAGTGTACATTAAAGTTTTATTAATTCTTGAACAGTTACTCCTCTATAACACTCCACAGAGGACCATTAGTGGTTCCTGTCTTAAAGGACGTATCTCTAGAAAAGAGCTAAATGATACTGTGAGGTAATTAAAAGGTAGTAAACCTTTGGCAAGAGGAGAGTACATCCTCCCTAGGATGCCTTGAGGTCCACAGCTATCTGTGTCCAAATATGACATTGGTGGGTTTTCTCCATGCATTTTCCATGATTTTAAGGCCCAAGTTAAGCTACAGGAGAAAGCCTGATGTAAGTATGTGGTGTTGATGCCCATGTTAGGCAACAGTCTCCTTGGTTTCAAAGGCATCTCCAGAGGCTGATTTAAAGCATTTACATCAGTCTGCTGCTCGAAATCACTGAAACTTGGAGGTAAGTAGCTAATTATAGATGCTGTGAATAGACTCTTCAGTGGTCATTTCACAGGACCAAGTGATGTCATGCTACAGAATAGCTTTGCCATCAGTTTGACTGGTATTTCACAAAAGAAAAAAAAATGCAGGTGTGGGATTTGTGTGTGTGTGTTTGTTGTATAACTTTTTTGGGTTTTACCATCTCCAGTTCTTCACGCAAATGAGTTATTCATTAACCAACTGTTACAACGTCAGGTATAAACATTAACCAAAGACGCAATGAATCTATACACAGATTGACGGTAGTTTGCTCAATGTTCACTTTGATTGTATATCTCTAGTCCTTAGCTGTCTAGTGATTTGTCTCATTGAAAGAAACATCGGACTCGGAGCACTGTAAACTTGCTTCAGTGAAATCATTCCCTTCCCTTTGCCTCCACCTTTCTTAACATCCTTTAAATGACTGGCTATGTTAGGGAGAAAAGGTTCTATTGCTGAATCTGTGTTGAGACTGCTATGGAAAATTTTCCCCTGACAGTGTCAGATATGTTATTCAGAGTCCCACAGATAGCTACCAGCATTCTTACATGGAATACAACTCACCCTTTTCCCCCTTTAATGTGTTCAGCAGACAGGTGGCAACCCATCTGGTGGCAAATTCCTAAGTATTTATATCCTTTAACTCTCAAATGATATGAACAAGTAATAGGAAATGTCATGCACTGAGTATATGAGTAATGTTCCCATTAATCAATCGTCCAAAATAAACTGGATTATTATGTCTGTTTGTACTACACTGTAGCTATTTGCAGACAGATGTGTTGAAAGAGCAAGCCTGATTCTTATCGTCTCTGCTCCATGTGGAGGTTTAGGGGCAGAATCTCTAACAATTTCAGTCATCTTCCACACGTCCTTTGGCAAGATTCAAGAGAGATTGATAAATGCAGAATACTGCCAAGATCCAATTTTCTACTTTCTGCTGTCAGCATTTGACTCCCACTTGGGCATAATCATCAACTGAGTATAGAAGCTACGAGGCAGCACAGATATGCCCTGAAGAATTAGATCTTTAGCCACTCCAAGTTAGCAATAACACCCAACATGTTTTGGAGACAATCAGAATTTTGAAAATGAAATCCAAATAAACGATTTTTTTAATTCCTAGTTTCAAGAAAGAATGGTTGATTCACCACTTAAGTTGGTGACTAATGTCCTACACATTAATTCAAAGAGTGAAATTGGAATTTGTGGGTGACACTGGGGGTCTCGTCCGTCTTGGTTCCTGGTTTTTTTGTATCAGTTTTGGCAGCAGAATACTCCTTTTAATGCATCTGTCAAAGGGCATCCAGGAATCCTATGAAAATGTTGCTGTGTATGTACCTGGAGAAACTCAATGTCTGTTATAGAAAAAAAATCTCTGCATAGAACATGAAGTTCCAGACAGGTTGTGATTGCTGCCAGTGTAGTAGAAACTATCTGTGCAGGCAAACAGCCTCAGGCAAATTGATCTTCAATACATTTATTGGGTGGGTACTGTAGGGCAACACATGCATGACCTGTTCAGCGTATCTTGGGTCCAAAACCCCTAGTGCCAAGCAATTTCCTGTGTGGTTGCATTTGTTCTTGCTCTCTTTTCTGAACTCCATGTGGAGTCTATGTCCAGGTTCCCACCAAAACACACTGAAGTGCCATAGGAAGCACAGACCTATTTAAAAGTCTGTTTGAAAGACTAGAGTCTTAAACCACTTGAGCATACCTGCATGAAACACTGAAAACAGGGTAGTTGCCTAACTGATCAGGATATGGCTGTACCGGTTTGCCCTCAAATGCAAAAGATAGATGTCCCTGTGCTGACATACTCAATATAGAGATCTCCATAGTGCTGACAGTCTGTATAAAACAGAGATAATTTAAAAAAATTATAAGGCTCCTTGGCATGTTATTCATAAAATACTTAAATGGCTTTGTTGCTTTGTCTTTTGTGGGTTTAGCTTATAACATTCATAATCTGGTAACACAGCTGAGAAGAAATAAGAGGATGGTACAATACAGCCCTTCTGCAGCAATTTAGAAGAGTTGAGGAAGATTTCACTGGAAGTAAATATGCCCTATGCAGCTACACTATCATCTTATGGACAAGTACGTAGAGGGAGGTGAGTGAGACTAAAGCTCTGGTATTTTTTAAAGATATATTTGCATATGCATTATGCATTTGTTACTCAGGAATTTGTTGTTCTTGAAGGATTTCATACCTCCATTCCTTCAATTACTTATAGACAGCCTTGACTCATTTTATGCCAGGGTCTTTTTTCATACTCCTGTCAATGAGAAAGGGCCTCTAAATGGTTGTAAATGTAATTTGCTACCATAAAAGCGTCCAGTTTCTAAGCACAACAATTACTTTTATTGGTCCAATAAAATCCAGAAGCCACACTGCATCAAAGACAAGCCACAGAGAGATTAAGTAGAGACAGAATCTGAGTATGTCCACTAAGTTTTTTATGTCCACTAAGATTAATCTGAACCAGTTAAAATACATTATGTATTATCATATGATCAGGTATGATCATATGATTATAGTAGAGTCTCTCTTCAACATAAATTTAGGCTTGTTCATAAACTTTAACTCTGTACATGTTACTTGAGTAATTTATACAGTATAAAACCGTATTTAATCACCTGACTTTATAATGTTTGGTTGAGTAATAATGAGATCAACTCTACAATATCTATATTTTTTAAATAATTACTTATGCCATCCAATCAGAAATTCTTATGAAACAGCTTTTCTCATGTAAGTTTATACATAGAAATATATACACTGAAATTTCATACTGCTTTAATGTTTCACAGATACATTTCCAGCCAGAGATACTAATGCATTGAGATTTCTTACTGTAAAATAAGGATAGAAGATACAGGAATCATGACTGCCCCCTCCAAACCATGCAATAATTTAGGTTGGAAGGGACTTCTGGAGGCCAGCTGGTCCTATGCCCCTGTACACGGTAGAGCTGATTTCAACATTAAACCCTACTCCAAAGGTAGATCTGGTTGCTCCAGGCATTTGACATTTCAGTGCTGACCGTCTCCAAGGATGGAAATCCCACAGGCTCTGTAGGTATATTTTCTAGTGTTTGATCACCCTCATTGTAAAGAGCTCTTTTCTAATTGTCGAGGGAGGTGATTCTGCCCTTCTGTTTCTCTCTTGTGAGACCTCATCTGATGTATTGTGTCCAGTTCTGGAATCTTCAACATTAGAAGGATAAGGAGGTGTTGGAATGGGTCCACAGGAGGGCTACAAAGATGATTAGAGGGCTGGAGCACCTCCCATATGGGGACAGGCTGAGGGTTGAGGTTGTTCAGCCTGGAGAAGAGAAGGCTCTGAGGAGATCTCATAGCAACCTTCCAGTACCTGAAAGGGATTACAAGAAAGCTGGGGAGGGACTGTTTCCAAAGGCTTGTAGTGATAGGACTAGGGGCAGTGGCTATAAACTGGAGAGGGACAGATTAGACTAATCATAAGGAAGAATTTCTTCGCCATGAGAGTGGTGAGGCACTGGCACAAGTTGCCCAGAGAAGTTGTGGCTGCCCCATCCCTGGAGGTGTTCAAGGGTAGGTTGGATGGGGCCTTGTGCAGGCTGATATAGTGGGAGCTGTCCTTGCCCATCGCAGGTTGTTTGTAACTAGATGATCTTTAAGGTCCCTTCCAACCCAAACTATTCTATGATTCTATGATCATTGGACAGCAAACATCAGGCTAATGACTGCCAAAAAGAGTAACTCACTCTACTATTGAATTAGCAAGCTGAAATAACCCATGTTGCATAATAACTATGCCGAATCCAAATCAGAAGCAGAGTGCAGGAAACAGCTAGAGCATCTCCTTTTGGCATCCACAACCTGTTAGATGGGCTCAACCAAGTCACCTGCCTGCATCTTCTCAAGCTCTGTACACTCCTGCTGTGAGTAGGGAACTGCCACTGACACACATTGGCTCACACTTACTCTACTGATTGCTGTGCGTCCTTGTTCCCATGTTGCCATCTCCTCTGCAGTGGCTGAAGCCTTTGTTCATTCACATGCTGTAAGCCAAATGGGTGACCAAGCTCTTCCTTCACTGACACCCAGTCTACAGAGCTTGTGCAACTGCATCCTCATCTCCTGCTGACACTATATGGTAAGAAGGTATTTTAAATGAATCACCTGTTATAATAACCATTTTTCTTAAACTGGAGTTGACATCATTTAATTGTAAGCCCTTGTACAAAATAACAGATGAATAAACATACCATTTCTGCAACTTAGTAATTAGACAGGTTATTCCAACAGGGACTTCCTTTTCCTTTTATATGCTAGAACTCAAATTGCATATACCATTTTCCCAAAAGTCTCAACTGACTGGCTCAGAAAAGAATCTGCCCTCATAGGTTCCTGTCTAGGAAGTTCTTCTGAGCTTATGTAATTGCCACAAAATAATGTCTTGAAAAGTCATGTCCTCTACTTGAAATTCCCCCTCTTGAAAAATTTTCTGCCCTACCTGATTTCATAATATCCCATTTAGATTTTAAAGGGTCACAAAGACACACGTTCTTCAGCATAAGTTCATCTGGGACTAACCATAATTTGATCAGTGGCTTGAAACAGATTTTTAATGACCAGAGAGTCAACTAGCCAATTTTATATCCCAGGTAAGTGTGTGCAGCTTCAAATAAATCATCAGAAGTCTGAGGTGGATCTTCACATGGAAAATAAAACATTGGATTTGCAGCCCTGTGCTTTACCCACTCTCATCTCCTCTTTTCTTTTTTTCTTTTTTTTTTTCCAGCCTGAACATAAACCAAGGGTTTAAACATTTTCATGTGTTAATGATTCTTCTCTTGGCTCCAAGGAGAACAAGTGGCAAACTACTTTGAAGCAGAAACGTTAGTGTTAGTTTTCAGCCCTCCTGTAGAGCTAAAAGAGCTGTCCCCATATCTTATACACAGAAGACAGCTTGTTCCTGAGCATCGACAGAGAAGTCAAGAAGGCAATATAAAAATAAACAAGTAGTCCTTCACCTCACCTCCACCTTGTAGTTTTGAACTCAGATCGCTACTAAAATAGGCATATTCTAACCTTGCATCCTAAAAAAAAAAAAAAACAAACCTAAAAAAATAAAAAATGACACGCTCTGAAATTTTCACATGCTTCTTTTCCATGCAACCTGATATCTTCACCTGTCCTTCTCAACAGACTTTGCTGTCTGTTTTTGACAATTGGGCTAGTACTAGACTGACAATTTTCTGACCAGCGCATTCAACAAAACAAGAGACTCTTCAGAGTTAAGTCTTTTTTTTTTCTTGTGAATGTTTTTACTTTGAGGCCAAAATATTGATGTTCTGGGTGTTTTCCACTTAAAAGTTTATATGAATGAAAGCTTATAAATGCAGGTCATTGTGGTGCTCATGCCTTTCTTTCCCACAGCAACAGCAACCAGTGGTTAACTCTGCTTTCATTTCCCTTTAAGGATTCAAAGTCTTTTTTTCACTACCAATTCGGGTTTGTCAGTTTCTTCCTTTTTTCACACGAAGCTCTTTTTATCTAGTAAGTACATTTTAATGATTCCACAGAAGAGAAATCCATCTCTTTCATAATCCATTTAAATAGCAATATATTTTCACTTGCATATTCAAAAACTTTTCACTTGCAACATTCAAACTGCATCTTGGAAATAGAAATAAAATAAACAGCAACCTATCAAATTTGTAGGATATTCATAGGTCTTAGGAACTGTTTAAGGTAGGCAGAAACAACAAAATGGATTATGAAAAACAGTGAAGACTCTAAAACTGTTAGAAAATTTCCTCTCCTGTGTACATGACTTGAAATAAAAATATTTTAAAATAAATAAAATAAACTCATCTTTAATACTGCAGCTTATTAATTCATAATTTGAAACAAGTTTCCTGATTGTAAGCTTACTTTAGCATGCTATCAAGACAGCAACTTTGTACTTAATGGTTTATATTGATCCATATATATATTTAACATATCACAACTTCATAACACTTTATGATGTAGTCCTCTTCATTGACTCCTTGGTACCTGCAAGAAAATATTTCATTATGAGAAAAAAAAAGTCTAAAATGTATTTAAGGTTGGTAACTACTATACTCTCACATCATTTAAAGTATTCAAGCAGTTCAAAAGAAGTATATGAATAGTCAAAGACTTCACACATTTTATGTTGCCATCATAATAAACACAAATACACTTTAGTTTTGATTTGTGATTGGCCACAAACAAAACATGAACATACAGAGCTACTCTCCAGATAGTATAAATTGGCATAGCAACCCCAGTGTTAGTTGAGCAATGATGATTTACACCATCTGTGCTTACAGCCCATTACCAGTTGATTTCAATACAAGTACACCAGCCTACAGACAAGTTTCTAGTAGTGAGTAAGAACTGAAAGAAAGAAAGAAAGGGGGGGAGATTATTCTGACAATTACCTTAATTTCTGGAATACGTTTGTGATTTTTTTTAAAAGTATCACCTTGTTGTTGTTTAAATATTTTCTCTTTAGATATATGGAAAACTGAGAAAAATTACTAGCTAAGTTTCTCAGTCGCTGTAGACTTGTCTGAACTTGGTGTTTCTTGAGAACAGTATTTCATTATTCTGTTTCCTGATGACAATATGTTGTTATGCTCCTTTTCTGTAAATAGTATTTATGATGATCTCTGATTTCAAATGTCTTCTCAAAACTTAATCTTGCTGATTTACAAAGAGGTGGCTTAACCACCAAAATAGCGGTGGGTTTTTTTATCTGTTTAAAGGTGATTAGAATTCATCAAATGCCCCTCAGCTTTATGAAGCCATCGATAGAATCAGAAATTGTTATTATTCTTCCTTTTTCTTTTCTCATTGTCTTCTATTGATTGTCTCATTTATAGCCCTCACGTGTGTCTAATTGCAAACTAAGCCAAGAAACTTTTTGCAAGCACTTCATTTTAGCAAATGTGCCTGCTCAGACTGTAAAAAAAGTTACTGTTTCTTTTGAGAGACTGAAGAGAGGAGAGGGAAATGGATGAGTTAGCTGTTAGATTTGGAATTTAACAGAACTTGGTTCAGTTCTGTGATCTGCAACCAGCTTGCTGGACTACTTTGACTTTATCTCAGTAACTCATTCTTATATCCATAAAACATGGTGTCATGATACTCCTCTGTTCCACAAAAGACTTTTATGAAAATAAAGGGTACTCTGATACAACAGAGATCGGGATCTGAGGGAGCAATTAGCCTGGAGAAGAGGAGACTGAGGGGAGACCTCACTGCTTTTTTCAACTACCTGAAAGGTAGTTCTGCAGAGGAGGGTGCCGGCCTCTTCTCCTAAGTGACAGGGGACAGGACAAGAGGAAATGGCCTCAAGCTCCACTAGGGGACATTTAGGCTGGACATTAGGAAAAAATTTTCACAGAAAGGGTCATTGGGCCCTGGAACAGGCTACCCAGAGAGGTGGTAGAGTCACCTTCCCTGGAGGTGTTTAAGGCACAGGTGGACAAGGCACTGAGGGGCATGGTTTAGTGTTTGATAGGAATGGTTGGACTTGATGATCCGGTGGGTCTTTTCCAACCTGGTGATTCTATGATCACGTAAATTCTTATTGAGTAACAGATATTTGGTTTATAAAGTAAGGACATGTAGGGAAGCAGACGGCTGATGCTTTCCTTCCTTTTTCTCTCTACTTTCTGCTGTTCTGGTCCCAGTGATTCTCGCTTTCTGTTCCACTGTTCCAAACCATCCATTGCTGTCCTACAGAGAACAAGAATATTGCTCCATCTTGTCTTACATTTGTCCCAGCTCAAACCCATATATCTGCACTGAACCTAGACCTCTCCACTTGCATCCCAGCTTGTTTGACTGTTATGAGACTGGTAGTCCTGGAGAAGCTACAGGGAAGTAGAAATATGAAAACTACCTGCAGTGACAGAATAGTGAGGCAGTTCTTATCCAAGCATTTTCCAGAGGGGTATGGCTTCCCAAGGTCTATCACAGACAGGGAAGGGAAGAATGGGGAGATACTGGTTGATCTCAACTCACTGTTTTCTCCCAAGCATTGCTACTCTGCACCCTATGTCTCTCATGCCTGCATTTCTTACGCCACTGAAATTCTTCCTCTGAAGACTGAGCTCTGTGTTTTCCCACTGATCACTATCTGCAATTTTTTCTGTCTTCTGCTTTTTCCCCACCTTCAGTCCTACATATTGTATGCATACTGGTTTCCAAATTCTCCTGTTCCCCTTACTGCTCTGCCACAAATCTGTGCTGCTCCGATTGCTGTACCCTGTTGTCTTTGCCAACAAGGCTAGTAGTGTCTAAAAATGCTATGAATGTTTCAATGTGGGTATCTCAGCAACCATTCTATTTTTAAATACCCTGAAGAGCTATTGGTAGCAGTTATGTCTGGTACAGCAGTCTGCTCTGAAAGCAGATTAGGCCAAACTACCCAGTGCCCCTGAAGCTGTCCGTGAAGAGGTCATCACCCTACTTCCCATCTGCTGACTTGGGTTTCCCCTAAATCATTTCAACCAAAACAAACCTGTTCAGCTGACATCTACTATTTAAGCTGCTTAAGCTACTCTAGTTGACTTTGGCTGAAACAAGTTTGGGAAGGATTGCGTGAGCAACTTGCAGGTAGATACGAGAGGTGGTAGCTTTTGGCCGAAAACTGCAGTGATGGCGACTGGGAGCTGCTGGGAATGGTAACCTCCTCAGCAATCCCACTTCAGCCCATAGAGGAAGTGAGCACCCACAAGGGGATTTTAAAGCATGGTAAATTCTGTGCATTGAGTTCAATTCTCTGTTTATTTCGCAAGAGATTCCTCTGGCAAAACACTCCTCTCCACTGCTCAGAAAAAACAATGACGTTACTCAGGCTGTCATTCATCTTTCCCCTGTTTAACCACTGCTAACTGATTAACCAGGTGAAGTGCCACAAAATCCATTATCTGGAAAAGGAACAAAAAGCTATGCCAGCTTTCATGAACAAATAAAGAGAAACTTTTGTAAACAAGGTGCATAACCTCCAGCTCTTGAAAGTATCCACCTATTCCACCTCCCCAGCAACAAAGGCAGTGAGGGGTGACACACTTACAGGTCCAGAAGCATGAACTGGTAGGAGACATGGGATAATGTCAAAGTTCAAGTGCTGTTGCACAGCCTGCTGGATAGTCACCCTAATGTCTTTTGCCCTTGTTTTACCCCATATGGACACTTCAGGTTTTCTTCTTTTATGCATTTTAAGAAGACTCAAGAAAGGGATGCTAAAATCAACATTTTCAGTACTGCATTGCTGAAATGGGGCAGTGAGCACTGGGGCCAGAAAACTCCATCACCAGAAACGCAGCAAAATACTTTTCATAGAATTGATGGGCTTTTGAAATCCTGGGGAGGGAAGGTCAGCATCCAGGGATAGTAGTGAAGCCAGGCAGTCCCTCTCCCAGATAGTTCAGGTGTTAACCAAACTAAGACCTGACTCTCTCCCTGTTCTGCGACTGCAGTTCAGATTGTTTCCAGGAGCCTGCTGTGCAAGAAGTAGGGAGGAACGAAAGGCTTTCAAGGGAAAAAAAACCCTTAAGCCTGGAGTTTGACACGCAAAGGAATTACTGCTCCTTTACAAGTGACCACCTGCCAACTGAGGCATGTCAGCTGCCAACACATGCACGCTTTGCCCATTGCAAACAGCAGGTAAAGGACGTGGTTGCTAATCTCAATGAACCTAGGTCAGATGCTGCTGTGTTTGCGTTCTCCAGGCTCTTTCAATTTATGTCTTCAGGTTAGCAACAAACTTGTCCAGTTTCTCCCTGCATTGCTCTCCTAGATCAGGCTTCTCAGCTCAAGCTTGGCTGAAAATAAAAAGTTATTCTTAGTAATAATTTCAGCCTGCAGGAGTTAGTTGCAATAGCACTGTGGTTTAGTCACATTTTTTATTATATTAGGAAAAAATAATCCTGGCTATATTGAAAAAGCTTTCATTTGCTGTCCCAGACTTTTCTGTATATATATTGTCTTTCACCTAAAAAAAAAAATCCTGAAAAGATCATAAATATTTTTCATTCTTACAGTTCTACAGTGAGGAAACATTCTGTCTCGCAACTGAAAAAAAAAAGAGCACTTATGTAAGGTGTTCCTGAGCCGAGACGACAAAAGAGAAGAGAAAATTTAACCGCCTTCCTCCTCATCATGCACCCTTCTTTGCTGCTCCCCACTTCTCTTTGTGAGGATAACCATGCTGGAACTATTTGTTCCTGCACTTCTCTGGTCTGAATGAGCTGGGGCACTGGCTGTCGCCTCGAGTTTCTCTGGCACGCTCTCCAATCCCCTTTGTCAAAATGGGTCAGTTCTAGCTCTGCTAACCAGCACTCATCTGTGCAGACTAAATAATGCGGGCAGCTTGGAGGTTTGCAAGAGGTATCTTCAGGGCCACTGGTTAATTGAGAAAAAAACCCTGCCTTCAGCTGCTACAAGACAGACGTGCAAAATAGTGAATGTACTGACATGAATGTCTTTACCACAGTTCCTTCAGTGGTTTTGATCTTTCTTTTGTCACTGTCCTATGGAGACTAGGCTTCTCCTAGGACTTCTTTATCCCCTGCGCACTCTTTCCTGCCTTGCAGAAGAGCATGGCTCTTGAGTGCCAACACATCTTCCTCATAAGAGAAAGCTCTTGATTCCTTACACAGGCCTCTTGTCAAGGTGGATCTTGGTCAGTTTTGCCCACCACCATATAATTCATTCAGAGTTTCCCGAAACATCAGCCACACAAGCTGTTTTGCCATAGGTGATAGTCTCATGCCTTTCCCAAGGCACTTCATTTGAAGAGACAGCCACCAAGAGCGTAAGGCCCCCTGTGATTAATCCTCTTTCTCACGTTGTCTTACAAGGGTTTGTGGCACTGAGATTTGAAAGCCATCAGAGGAGACTGACCAGGGTTTGAATTCTGCCACGTAAGATGTCCTGCATACCCAGCAATGCTTAAAGAGGATAGCGGTGCCCCTGCAACAGATACACCATAATGCGCAAGATAGACAGGATCCATCAAACCCCTAACGCATGTACCTCACTAGTTAACACTGGCACTAAGCAGAATGGATATGTGCTAGATAAAATAATTATATTTCTGTATATCTGTTTTGACTAAATTTTTATTTTCCTCTACTTAATTATTTTAGATTTGAGTTTTTTAATTGTTATCTAACAAGGTTACTAAAAGGTTGGAGGCTTTCAATGTGCTATGTAACCAGTGCCACAGGAGTGCCAACAGGGTGCTCCACACACATCAAGCCACGCTCCCGCAGGTTGATGGTTCTGCATCACAGCACACAGGGTTACTTCTGAGGAGATAAGATCAGTATTTATGGAAAGACTAAAGTTGCTCAATGTGGCACTGAAGTCACTTTAGTGGGTGGAACGAAGCACAAAGCTGCTAAACTACAACCTTAGGGAGAGGATGCTGCTGAGGGAGAGGCTCTTCATTCTTTGGAGATGGCAACATCTATTGTGAAGTACTATCTGTGCCGAACTGATGTCTCTTCCTCTATAATCACCTCTGTTTGTAGTCTTTCCCTAGCTTAAATGCAAGGTTGTGTTCCCCAGGCCTGATAAATCATAGAATCATGGAATAGTTTGGGTTGGAAGGGACCTTAAAGATCATCTAGTTCCAAGCCCCCAGCCATGGGCAGGGACATGTCCCACCAGACCAGGCTGCCCAAGTCCCCATCCAACTTGCCCTTGAACACCTCCAGGTACAGGGATCCACAACTTCCCTGGGCAACCTGTTCCAGTGTCTCACCACTCTCATGGTGAAGAAATTCTTCCTAATGTCTAGTCTAAATCTGCCCCTCTCCAGTTCATACCCATTGCCCCTTGTCCTAACACTACAAGCCTTTGTGAACGGTTCCTTCCCAACTTTCCTGTAGTCCCTTCAGGTACTGGAAGGTTGCTATAAGGTCTCCTTGGAGCTTTCTCTTCTCCAGGCTGAACAACCCCAACTCTTTCAGTCTGTCCTCGTATGGAAGGTGCTCCAGCCCTCTAATCATCTTTGTAGCCCTCCTGTGGACCCATTCCAACAGCTCCATATCCTTCTTATGTTGGGGATTCCAGAGCTGGACACAGCACTCCAGATGAAGCATCACAAGAGAGGAATAGAGGGGCAGAATCACCTCCCTCAACCTGCTGGCCATGCTTCTTTTGATGCAGCCCAGGATATGTTTGGCCTTTGGGGCTGCGAGAGCACGTTGCTGGCTCATATGTAGCTTATCACCAACCAGCACCTCCAAGTCCCTCTCAATCACATTATCCCCCATCCTGTACTGAAATCAATGATTGCCCTGATCCAGCTGTAGGACCTTGCACTTGGCCCTGTTGAATCGTATGAAGTTCGCACAGGCCCGTTTCTCCAGCTTGTCCAGGCCTCTCTGGATGACATCCCGTCCTTCTGGTGCAATAACTACACCACTCAGCTTGGTGCCACTGGCAAACATGCCAAGGGTGCACTCAATCCCTCTGTCTGTATCATTGATGAAGATATTAAACAGCACTGGTCCCAATACAGACCCCTGAGGGACACCACGGTGCTTTCTTTTCTGCACGTGCCAAGTGAGAAGAAAGCAGAAGCTCTTGCCTCCCACCAGCAAGACAAGGCAAGGACTGTCACATCTGCAAGGCTCTGGCCAAATCCATCTCTGTGTTCTAATGGTATAATAAAAGCTTCTGCAATGGCATTTGTGCCGTGAGTTGGACTCATTTCTCCTGGCTAAATGAGGGCACAGAGGTCCAGGGAGGTTATTCTCCCTCTGTACTCGGCACTGGTGAGACCGCTCCTTGAATACTGTGTGCAGTTCTGGGCCCCTCAGCACAAGAAGGATGTTGACGCTCTGGAGAGTGTCCAGAGAAGAGCAACGAAACTGGTGAAGGGGCTCGAGAACAGGCCTTATGAGGAGCGGCTGAGAGAGCTGGGGCTGTTTAGCCTGGAGAAGAGGAGGCTGAGGGGAGACCTCATTGCTCTCTACAAATACCTGAAGGGAGGTTGTAGAGAGGAGGGAGCTGGCCTCTTCTCCCAGGTGTCAGGGGACAGGACAAGGGGGAATGGCCTCAAGCTCCGCCAGGGGAGGTTTAGGTTGGAGATTAGGAAGAAGTTTTTTACGGAAAGGGTCATTAGGCACTGGAATATGCTGCCCAGGGAGGTGGTTGATTCGCCTTCCCTGGAGGTGTTTAAGTTACGAGTGGACGAGGTCCTGAGGGACATGGTTTAGTGTTTTGTGGGAGTGGTTGGACTCGATGATCCGGTGGGTCTCTTCCAACCCGGTGATTCTGTGATTCTGTGATTCTGTGGAGTCTCGGGGGTTGGTTTGCCGGGCTCGGTTGAATCGCTCCCTCGGCTCCTCCCAGGGGCCGTCCCGGCTGCTCCAGGGGACAGAGGGTGTCTGTCCCGTCGTCCCCCCCCACCTCCGGTGACAGCCCCGTTCGGTTTGAGCCCCCGGGGCTGCGGGGCTGCCGGCTCCGTCTCCCCGCAGGGATCCTCCCTCCCTGCTCCTCCTCTTTCTCCCTCTCTCCCCACCTTCACCCCCTCCGGCTGAGTTAATTCACTGGGATTGGTTTCAAGTGACGCCATCGCTTTATTTTTACACCAATGACCTCATCCCCGCAGCTTGAAGTTTACTGACCAGCAAAAACTCTTTTTTTCTCTCGCTTGCTCCCTTCCTCGTCCCTCGCCTGCTCTGCCCGTTTGCTTGAAACCCTTTGGGTCCTGCGAGCCGAAGGCTTTAAAACAAACGAACAAAAAACCAACACACAAAAAAAAAAACCACAAAAAAAAGAAAAAAACCCAAACGCAACATAAAACCCACAAAAAGTCCTTCCCGGAGCTTTTCACTGGCGTCGTGTCCCCCGCTTCGCTGCTCCCTTTTAATTTTCTCAAGCCATCTTGGGGGGGAAAGAAAGGGGGAAACAGGCTCCAAATATTTCCTTTTTCTCCTCCTCTCCCCTCCCACCTTCTCGCGTCCCCCTCTTAAGAAAGAGCCGGGTAGACTGGTTTTTTTTCCCTGATTTTTGTTTTAATTGATTATTTTCTATTTTTTTTATTGAAGAAGAAGGAGAACGAGGAGCTCCGGGAGCAGCTGGGAGGAGACAAAGTTGTTTCAGGCGGCAGCGGCGAAGGCTGGTGGCAGCAACTTTTATCCCTGCCGAGGGGACGGACAGACAGACAGACAGATCGGGGGGGTGGGGAAGCTGTAAGTGCCCGGGGGAGCGTAGGGACCAGCTCGGGAAGGGTGCGGGGGGCGGGCAGGGCTAGGCTGGGCGGGGAGGAGGAGAAGGAGAGGGAGGAGGAGGAGGAGGAGGGAGCTCTGCCTCCCTCCTCCCCGCATGCCCTTCCCCGCCACCCCCTCACCTCCGGAGGAGAGTCCGCAGAGGACAGGTCGCGGCCCCAGCGCGGGCGGCGAGGAACGAGGTGAGAGGGGAGAAGAGGGGACGGTGCCGACATCGGCATCACCGGCGCCTCCGCGCTCTCCCTACCTGCTGCGGGGCACCCGCGGCCGCTCCTTCCTCCTCCTCCTCGTCCCTCTCCTCCCTTTCCTCCTCCTCGCCTTTCTCACCTTCAGAGATCCACCTGCCGCTTTTCGGGAAGGCGGGGGGGGGGGGCAGCAGCCTTTTGTGCGGGGAAGGGTCCCTTGGCCCCGGGGGCGCGCGGGGAGGCTCCGAGCAGCGCTGGCTCCCCGCGGGCTGCCCGGAGGGGCCGGGGATGCCCCGAAGGGCTCCCCGGGGAAGCGTTCGAGTTCTACCTTCGCCTTGGAAGCCGTTTAAATCGAGGCGGCTGACAAAATGGAGGGCTGCCGCGCCAGCCCGGCGGCGGGGCGAGTTGTTAACCTGGGGAAAGCGATAACGACTCGGTGGCCGTCGCCGGCGCCACGGCCCGACGGGTCCCCTCGCCTGACTTTCTGCCTCCCTTCCCTCCCCGTGGAGGCAGCCGGGACGAGGAGCCGAGCGAGCATCGGTGCGTGCTGGACAAGGTGTATGGATGTGCGTGCTGCACAGCCTGGCCAATGGCAGCCTGGCTCCCTGCGGCCAAAACACCCCTTTGGTGCGGTAGCAGGAGGAAAGTTGGGGGGGGGTTTCTTGGAAAAGAAAAGCCGGGAGAATTTCACAGAATCACAGAATCACTGGGTTGGAAGGGACCCANCCCTCAGCCTCCTCTTCTCCAGGCTAAACAGCCCCAGCTCTCTCAGCCGCTGCTCATAAGGCCTGTTCTCCAGCCCCTTCACCAGTTTCATTTACTTTCTTTTATTGTCACTTCAGCTGGTTGAAACAGAAAATCGATCTTTCGGGTTTTCCCTCAAGTGAGAGTGTGTAGCCGTAGCGAGCTGTGTTGTCTGACCTATCACTAACTTTTATGCTCAAAAATCCAGTGTGTACCCGGCGGAATAAATAGACGTGTGCTCGGTTTGGACGCTAAAACCAGAACGAACTGTTTCTCCTTTTGTGTGCTGGGGTTCTTAAGAAGAAAAAAAAAAAAAAACCCAAACCCTAAAACGAACAAAAACCCCAAAATGATTTTGTAGTTTTTGCTTTAAGATTTATGCTATTCCTGGCAGCCTGTGGTTTGGTATATATAATGTTTACAAAGTCACAACTGACCGAACAGGAGTTGGTTTAGACTCTTGTGTTTTGAGGGGAGGTGGAAAAATAGTAAGCCTCATTTTCTTTTTATGGTGTTCATCCCACTGCCCATTGGAGGTTGAAGCATTCATCGTGGTTGTTTATGTTGGTTGTTTAGGGGTTTCTATGTGAATGTGGAGCAAGTATGCAATGGAGGGGGGTGTACACTTATTTTTAGCTTTAGTTTTTAATGACAAAAGATACAAAGGAGAGTGGTATTCAAAAGTAAAGCCTGCATTTACTGAGTATGCTTATTAATATTTTGGGAAGGAATCTATAAAAAATGTCTGAGGTGTAATAAATTCTGGTCGTCATTGTTTAATCCAACAGTGCCTCATTATATCTAAATGTAGAATTTCAAAGTCTCTTTTTAAGTGAACAAATAAGTTAAGCGGCAGAGGAGATGCCAGTTCTTGTGCTAACTAGAGGTGGTAGCGGCAAAATACCGTGTAGTTTAATATATATGCAAAGGTCCAGCAAGCCCAACCAAGCTTTTAAAAACACATCGTCTTGGTGAAAAATACGTAAATACATTTCTGCTCCAGTTGGTCTGGTTTTGTTAGCTACCTAAGCAGATACAATGAAACAAAATCACATCAGGAAAACTTCTGTAGGAGAAAGTGAGCTCATTTTATCTTTGTTTCTGTAAAATGCATGCTGTTCTGTTAGCAAGGACAGCTAGCCCGGCAAGGATGTTTGCTTTTAGCTAGAACAGCTTTAACTGACCATAGGAACAGCATCAGCAGAAGCTGTGCAGGAATGTGTTAAATGGATTTCACTAGGAGCTCCGTCTCCCAGGCCAGCTCTGGCTCCTCTGGGGTCCGCGCCAGCCCTCAGCCCGTGGGAGGAATTGTGGTTGTATCTGCCATGTGCCTGTGTACCTTCCTTGGCAAAGTGACTCTGCCCTGGGAGATCTGTGCAGCCAGCAGTTGGAGATGGGCTGAATGAAGTTGTGTGGAGTTACTAGAGACCGGATGGTGGGAAGGTTCAGCCACACCTTCTGACTTTAAGATGAGCAAGTGATTCATGGAGCCTTTAAGAAGCCTTTGGAGGGCAAATTCAGGCTCTCTTCTTGGTCTCCATAAGAAATGCTGAATAGGCAGATTATCGACTGATTTCTGTTGCTTGCATTGGGCCTCAAGTGAGCTCTGCTTTAATGTGTTTTGCAGTGAGAGAGCCTTGCTCAGTGACTTATCTTTTTAAAGTTCAGCTCCTTAATCCCCAGACCTATTCAGGAATATTCACTCTTTGCAAAGTACAGATGTTCAAAGAAATACAGTAAGTACAATTGAAGCATTGTTTACCTCAAGAAAAGGGAGACAGAGTGATAGCTTTCACTTTACAGTATGTCTCTTGAATTTTCTATAACCTCTGATATTTTTTTTTCTTTCCTGTAAGAGCAGTCAGGAAAGCATCATGGATAATCTTAAAGTGCTGACAATCCTTAATGGCCAGATGGTGTAAAGTGGTTACTGTCAAAGGATGAGGCGTGGAAGGACTGGCACATCCCTTCCTTTTTCACTTTTGTTTCACCCCTGGGAAGAAAACTTGTGTTTGGCCTGTGAACCTGTCTGTATGGATTTGTTGTTATGCTCATCAAATGACTAAATGTTTCTTGCAGTCTCGTAGTATCTTGTGCATGGTTGTGTAATGGTACATCCATGATTATTAAGCAGGAATTATCAAGAAGATGTTTTTCTGTGTAATAGGGAAGTAGCTGCATCCCTGATGCATTGAATGGTGCATTCACTGTCCCTACAGTTCCTTGCAGATTGTTTCTAGATTTAGTGTAGTGACATATCAAATCATAATCTGTTATATTTCTTTGATTTATTAGGTGTCCCCCTTCATAAACAAAGGGTGATGTGGCATTCTTTAGGAATAGTGAATGCATACGTGGCCTCTACTTTTTGCATGAATTAAAAGCCATAGATGATGGGTGGCCTGGTGATGGTCTATCAGGATATCTGCCTGCACTAAAGCCAACAATTAACTGAAGACCTGGTGTCATTCGCATGCATTCACGTGAAGGTGAAGTGAACGCTATAGCTTCAGGCTACTTTCTAGTTGTTACTTGGGGGAGGGGCTATCCTCAGGGTTTTCTTTACCACTAGTATAATAGTATCACCATCCTGATGCAACTAATTGTGATGAAACTGGCTCTGGAGCAAGGCTAGAAGCTGAGATAGCCCATGCTACTGCAACGCTGCTGCCAGCTGAAGACAACCAGAGGAACAGGGAAGTTCAGATCACCACTTCTCTCTCTCCTTTGTCAGACCTGACCTTTAGATTGGTAAAAGCTTGGCAGCCCCAAATAAACAGTCTCCGCAATAGTTATTCTGTAACTTCCCGTACCACCTGAAGGAACCCAAAAGTACACATTATAGGTAGAGTTTGACATCTTAATTTCTCTTTGTGCTTATGGATAGGACCCTCTGGCAGCTGTCGTAGTCTCCAGTTGAGATGATGTTGGCCAACAGTGAGTTACTATTCCTCATCAATCAAAGAAGATCCACATTTAGGATGTGTGTATGGAGGACAAGAGGGAAGATGGGCATGAGTTCAAGGCCTTGTGTTTCTTTTTGCTGTGCTATGTGGTCTGCTGCTGAGCCAAGACTGACCTACTCAGAGTTGGCTCTGGGAAGGCTGGCAGCTTTCCACTTTGTGTCCCTACAAAATGCTCCTGCAACTGAAAAGAACCCCCAAAGTAGTAATTGGGCAGGCTAAGAAAGAGGGAAAAGTGTTGCCTCGGTGGCAGGAGGAGTCCTGTGGGGATGAAGGATGGTCTCTTTGGCGATGGGTCTTCCTGAGGTTCTGTGCTAGTGCTTTTCTGTGCTTGCAGTATCCAAAGCTGCAAAGTTTGTGCTGTGTGAATATATGAAAGGAACTGCTAAAACAAGGTCCTTCTTTGTGAGGAAGTCAGTTATCTCTGCTCTTTCTCGGTCACAATATGAGCCATATGTCGACAGAAACTTACACAGCTTCTCTTTAGTGTGTTCTTGGGAACTAATTTTGCACTTTGTAGTACAAGTTTTCATCCTGTTTCTCAGAAACTAGGATCGGTTCCTTGCACAGACCTCTTCTTTGAGGTAAGCTCTACTTTGATCTCAAGCTTATGCTGTATTCTGTCAGTTGCTCACTGAATAAAGTTACGCTAGTGGAGGTGTGCAGAGGCTTTCATTACTTGAGAATAAATGTTTTTTTTTCTTCCCTGAGATCTTTTTAAATGCTATCCAAAGGGATAATCTGCTAAAATAGTATGGAAGTTTTTCTTCATAAAAATCATAACTGTGTCCTGATACATTAGTTTGGCAGAAAACTATATCACGCGGTTTCTAATGTTGAAACTAGAACAGTGTTACCAGTTTTCATTGTGAATCACTTGATTTTGCTTTACTATAATAATCTATTAATTGAGCCTGTTTGCTGACTAAATAGTAGATCAGTGGCATGTACAAATACTCTCTTTTTAGATGTCCTCGCCTGCTTGTCAAATGTTTTTTATGTTACTGAAGGCATTGTGGGAGGTAAAAAGATGGGTCTGAGTATTTAATGTAGCAACATTGGAATGATAACTTTACAGAGAGCATAAAATGAGGAGGACAACAGAGACTAATTGTATGAAATTCCTTTTATGCACACGTTCTTGAGTTTGAATAAGTAGTATGTATTCAGCCTGCTGGATTAGAAGGCTTTGGCTCTGCATGTGTAGCATAGATGTTGCTCTCAAAATAGGAAAGCAACTCTCCCTCCCCCTCCAACTATACCAAATAAAATTGATTCAGTATTGCATTTTGTTCCCACTGGACCCCTATCACAGATGTTTAAAGGCTGAATAATTCATAATGTTAGGGATATAAACACCACATTTTTAATAACCCAAAGTCATGCTTTTGCTTCTTGATTGCTAGGTGTAAGAATCATTCACCCTAGACTTTAAAGACTCAAATGCCATGTCTGGACTTGGGTTTCTACATGTGAAATGGTGCTTGCAGGGGAGTGTCATTTTTGGTGTTTATTTCATGAAGTTTGTACAGCCCCTTAAGCATGGAAGCCATCCTCTTCTGAATACATGCAAAGAGTCTGAACTGCACTTCAAAGGTCTTCTCTCAGCATACCATCCCGCAAGCCTTAAATTCAAGGGTGGGCCATAAGCACCAAGAGTGTTTGCCTAAAGGACAGGCATGACAGTACTTTCTGCTCATTGTATTAATGCTATCTGGAGTAACTATAGCATCTATCATTTATACAGTTCCCACAAGGATGTTGTTACAGGTGAGAACCCATTTATGTGTTGGGATTTCATACCTACTTTCTTTTAAAATTATGCGTGGGGCTTGGTGTTTGCTTTTGCTTTCCATCTCTGCTATCCCTGACAGTTTCATGAGAGTCTGTTTGAACTCTGGAGAACTGGGAGGGATGAGAGCTGGAGGGGGAAGAAGCTTTGCATTACATGTCTCTTTTCTAACCTCATCATACTCAGAAGCGCCTTTCAAAAATAATTTGAGAGGCTTCTTACTAGGAACACTTGGGGAGCAAACAGAATAAGCTTCGTCTTGGTTTCAGCAGGTTTTCATAAAGCTTTCTCGCTTTTTAAGCAAGGACAAAGAATATTCCAGCAAAAACTGCATTGGGTTGACATGTTGTTGGGTCCAAATAAGTCTCAAAGTATGCACTAGATTGAATCCAGATTATCAGAAGGCAAATGATGTCATAACTCTAGTAGGGCTCCATCTGCCTGTCGCAAGGCCCTGAGTGCAAGGCAGGTGTGCTCCAAACTGAGGATGGGCTGTGAAGGTCTCTCATCCAACATTCTATTTGGAGTTCTGCATTGATGGCAAATCTCTTCTCACAGCAGCATGAGGCAGTACCACCTTCTCCCAGGCTACTCCCATGTCATTTAAGTTTCCTAAAAGCTGTCAGGTTTTACAGTGAGTGCACTGAGGCCTTGATGAAGAGAGGTGATGAACAATGACTCATCTATAGGTTCGTAGTCCCATATCTTTGGAAGACATGGCAGCTGAAGGCAAGCTGTCACCGTCCTTATAAGAGATGGTAAACTTCATGTACTCCTAGCTGGTAAGACTTATTTAGGAAATGTTTTGACAAATGGATAAAACTGCTGGTACTTGTGTTTTCTTCTGCTACCTTGTTTCTTTCTCATTATCTCCCTTTATTTTCCTTCTGGTTTCCTTTTTCTTGCTTGTAACTATTATTCTGAATATGTATGGTGATACATATTTCCTGGTCAGTGGAGTGAGCTTTCTTCTCCACCTGGTGAAAATCCCTGGCTTCTCATGGTTGACTCGTCGTGAACATGCTATCAGCTTCTCAGTCCTCCATTCTGCTTGTTAGGTGATCTGAGTTTGGATACCATCCAGTTAACAAAGCTTGTTTCCTCACTGTGGCTCACTCCATCTGTCGTGATTTTTGAGGTGGGCCTCTTTGAAGATGCCTGAAAAATCTGTTTATCCAGCCCAGACATGATTGTAGGAGTTGCCCATTTGTTGCCCATTTCCTATCAAAGTATTACTGAGAGAAAGTTAACTCCACCAAGCATAAAATGGATGAAAAAGAGTAGTAATACAAATGCAGATCTCCAAGGTATTAGTCAGGACAACAACAACAACAACAAAGCATCAAAATTAACTACCATTGTACATTTTCCGAAGATACTCTGTGGCGGCACCACATCTTTCCACCTGCTCAAATATACAGAACTGATGTTTCTCTCTGACTGAGGCTTGCATGACTTGCCAACTCTCCTACAGGTGTGACCTGTTCTGGAATGAAGAAATGTGTAGTGGCTTTCCCCCTGCTCCCTCACATGTAGTTAAACTTACAGGAAACTGGAGGGAGCTCAGGCATGCTTTTCCTCTGGCACCCTTCTGCAAATGCCAGCTATGAGTGACCATTGCCTTTCATGGGCAAAACCAGCACTGGCACTTTATTTAATGGCAGAGCGAGCAAGTACATTAGCTATTTTTATTCAAACACCCATACATAAGCCAGTATGGCAGAGTGGCTATGAATTGTCTGCAGAGCTAAGTGACCGATACAGCTGCTGTTTAATGCTAAATCGTTTTCTTTTGGTTACAGGAGTTTGAGAGAGTTCAACCAATGATCATCTTATCTTTCTAATTGAGCCGTGGTTAGGATTTTCAAGGTTTTACATTAAAACAGGCAGAATGTTCTTTTCAGTTGGTGATTTTGTCTACTGTTTCAGTCAACAATAAGGACTAAGCCAATGGGGGGAAGGTGGATGGGGGAAGAGGGGCACTGATTCAGGTTAAAGTTTCAGGTCCTCCACTTCTGGGAAGCTTCAGGACTATCTGTTATGTGCTGCTTAGTGGCAGAGACACAAAAAACACTGAGTACAGTGACACTGTTAGCAAATGCTAGCTCAGAGAGATGCAGTGTTTGTTTTGGGAATTTTTAAAGGCTGCCAAGTTGTGGTGTTTTTTCCTCTTTTTTTTTTCTTCCCCCTTTTCACTGAATAGGCTGTCTACTTTGGCAGAAAAATGGCTTTCATGACTTGATGAATAATTTTAAAACTTCAAGGCTGTGTTGATGATTTAAGTGTTCAAATATTTTGAAGCAAAAATTTGTTATGGATTAATTTGGGGGGGATGTTGAACATTTAAAATTTTTTGTGTGTATATGCTCAGCAAATAATTATACCTCAGTGTTGACATACGTGCTCTCTAGTTCAATATTGGTTTTAAAAATAAAATGAATGAATACAGAACTTCAAGGATGTGATAGATGTGAGAGGTCCTAAGGGAAGAAAGATAATCATTTAATATTATGTTTTCCCTGGCTTGGAACCTGTGTGATACTGAAGAAGATATTAGCACATTTTAGTGCATCTTTGCTTAACTAAGTTATAAAGTACACCTACAAAAATCTTCTTGCTATATTCACCAAAGTAAGGCAATTCTACTGAGTGCTTAGTATTTGTCCCAGATGGTGATACTGCTTTTCAATACAGTCAAACATTATTCTGGCTTAGACATTTATCACTTCTTTACCCATTTCTTCCATTTCTGTTGGCAAAGTGAGAATCTGCAGGCATAGCTTCCTTTTTGAAAGGCCTCTCTCTTTCAAATGTCAGTTGTTACACCTGAAAGCACAGCTGGAGAATTCTACATATTGGTAGAAAACAGCATTACTTTTTTTGCACAGGTAGTGTGGGACAGGCATCAAGTAGATCAGCTGCTCTGGGACAAGATGAAGGGAAAGCAATGAAACCATCAACATCTAACCACATCTTTTGGCTTCTCCACCAGCAGTAAAACAGGCTTCCTTGGTTTCAGAATTCTGCAGAATGAGTTCTGATGTACATTTAAATGGTTAATGTCCTTTCATTGTAGACAGAGCTGTGACCCTTCTGCTTTTACTCTAAATGTGGTTAAATTGCACTGCAGTGGAAATATATTCAGGCTTACCACTTTCTGGAGCTGAAGTTTCAAATAGTACATCCAGTTTCAAAATTTGCGTAATATGAGTTTCGACTTTTGTTGCTTGAAAATACTTGAAAAGGGAGATGTGTGTAGGAACAGAAATGGAGAGAGAAATCAACAGGGAATCATCACATAGAAGTAGTATTGATCAGATGTTGGAAAAATATAATAAAATATTACATTTACACATTTTAAATAGTATATTTTTTAAGGAAAAAATGAGAAAGTAGAGTCAACAGGTGGGGAAAAAAAGAAAGAAAAGGTCTGCATTAGTTACATGTGAAAACGAGTCTTTTAAATGACAGACAACATAGTCCTAATATGACAACAGGATGGGACCATTCCACTTTGGCTAGTTAATACCAATCACTTAGTAGGAGGTAACAAAAGAAGTATTTTCTATGTGTTTGAGTAAAAGCCATTTGACAGGCTGGCTGAATGAAGGCTGATGATGAGTCACAGGAAGTACAGGGAAAGGTGTAGCCTCAGTGGGTTTGTGGGAGTAAACACAATTTATGCATCTAGGGAATATGTTCTAAATATCAGTAAGCATTAAGTTGTGCATTTTGTCTTTATGAGCCTGTATTTTCATTTATAATTCATATAACTAAAGACACATTAGAAACTAGAAATGCTGGTGTAGAATGTGGCAGCTATTGGGAGAATACTGTTGCATGGGTTTGTATATTTAGTCTTAATTGCTAGACATTTCTGTAATAAATATTTAAGAATGAGTTGATTTTAAAAAATTGTGTAGGCTTGGTTGATAGACCATATCTTCATGCTGGAAATGTGTAAGGTTCAGAGATTCAGCCTTCAAACAGCATGCTCCCGAGTCCACATAAAGACGTGTCTTCCAGTGCAACTGAGAGGGTGGGAAGGAGTGGTGAAAATGATTTCTCTGAACTCTTCTGTTGCGAACTGCTATTTTTTTTCATGCTACTAGTAATTGTTGTTGGCTTTTTTCTTTGAACTGGGTATGTATGTAGCTATTCTAGAGGGAGGAGAAACTTTTATCTTTAAAAAAAAAGTTGACAGATAGGGTGTTTGCTTCTAGAACGTGTCCGGTTCAAGAGGTTGATTTCCTCTAACTACATTGCAGATATGAATATACCAGCTTTCCCAGGACCCTGCTATTTGTCTTCTAACATTTTAGGTTAATGTTATGTGCTGCCACTGGTGCGAGTGCTTTGTAAGTACCACGAGACAGTATTGCAAGGAGCTTTAGCCAACATACAGAAAGCAGAAGAATGGTAATTTATGTAATGGTAATGTAATGGCTATTGACAAAGTATCTTTTTCCAGCTGCTGTAGTAGAAAATGTTACTGAGCTTGACAGCTCATTTCCAGCTGCTTGACACAACCCCTCTGCATCTAGCTGCTGCCCTGAGTCCACTACTGAGAGTAGTGTTTATGACTGCTCATACTTCACTTGAAGTCAAATCAGAGAATGAACTCCCCAGTAGCCTGTTCTTCTTTTTGAGCTAACCTGTTTGTGTTTTGTTTGAAGGAGAGCAGAAATCCATCATAGTGTTTGCTCTGTAGCCTCTAGGTCGTCATTTGCTCCATGCCAGACCTTAAATTACCTTCCTTTTTGACACATAGACAAGCCTTAGAAGTAGAATACTCTGTGGACCATCCTCTTCTTTCTACTATGTTCTGTGTGGCTTGCTATTGACCTTGTTGATCAAAAGAAATAGGTTTAGAAGCAGTAAAAGTGATATGGGAGAAATTAGCATGGATCCATTAAAACTGGTGGAGATCTCTCAAGTTAGTGCAGTGTAGTGTCCATGTCTGTGGCAGGTAGGACCAAATGCTCAGAGTAGTTACTGTGCTGCTTTTCTTGTCTTCCCACCATCACTGCAAATGCACTCTTTTAATGGCTTGCAAGAGTTCACAGTGAGCTGGAGCCAGGAACTAGAAATGACTGAAAATTGTTTGGATGTGGTTTATTTATGTGTTTGTTTATTCTGCTTGCTTGTACAGTTAGTTTGGGACTGATTTAGCTCTTGAGTCAGCTAGTTGAATTAACATCTAAGCTGCCATAAAGGACATGGTTGCTGTCTGGTAGACCTGACTTGGTTTGTTTTAAGCTGCCATGGAGCATACCCCCTCAGTCTGCCCTGTTTGTTGGGGGGGTGTGTGTGAGGCTCTGAAACATCAGGTCTTGGATCAGCCAAAGGTATGGTGGGGGTCTCTCTCATGTTCCCATGGCTGCCTGTTGAGCAGGTAGGAATGGCCTAAGTGCTTACTAGCCAGTTGTGCTCCAGTGAAATAGTTCCTTCTTGTTCCAGAGAACTGTCCGTTTCCCCTTGTTGGGCTTCCCTGTGCGCTTGGCCCAGAGGCCAAGTCACGAGTTGGAGTTACCTGTGTTCTGCAGAGCAGATAAACCTGTTGCATCCCGTGGCTGTCAGGAGGGAATTGTTGAAACTTGGAGGAATCCCTTTCCAAACTCATCTTCTGCAGAGGCAGCGTGAGGCATATTCATTACATGGAAATGCCCACTGGAAACTAAGGTTGGAAGCTTTGGTTCAAGTTGCATTCAAGCTGGCTTGGCTTGGCTTGGCTGCCTGGACCTCCAAGAGCTTTGATCTCCATTAGAAACAATTACTTGTCTGCTGCCTGACAGGTTTAGAACTTCAGTTCTATGAGGGTGCTTTTCTGTTGAAACAGTGACAGGATCTGTGTGTGTGTGTGTTTATTTATATACTTGCATACAAACTACTTATCAATATATATGGGCTCATACTCATATATATATATATATGCACATACTCTCTGTCTAATGCAGCTTATGTCTTATAATGCTTTCATTCAAAATGATTTCACTATATTTTGTATGATAAGAAAAACAATTAACAAGCCAGCAAAGCAAAACAGCCTTGCAGATAAAGCTTCTGAGGCTATGTCTAGGGCAAAATTTACCTGCTTGAATACGCTTGTGATTTCTAATCATTACTTGGCCTTTCAAAGGAAATGGAAACGAACACTTAATCCCTTTTTATAGAAACTTGAAAGCATGTCTTTGATATCATGTTTACTTGGTAAAATGAAAAATCACTGTTCTCTTTTGAGAATGTATGCCTAGTAATGCCGATTTGGGTTTTTTTTTACTGCACCTGATTCTTTTTCCCCTTTTCACCTCATATTAATTTATACAGTACCAGTGTCTTCAGAGTAGTCATATGGAACTCACATATTCCCCACTTGTTAATTGCTTGTGTTTTCTCTTCCTGCTGCTCAAGGGGAAGGCGTCAATTCAACTCTATTTAGTACTTGTGCTCCTCTTCAGGGAGTACTTCTGATGTTTTTAATATCAACACTGTGGGGTTTGTATACTTTCAGTCTCAAATCATTTAGGGTTTTAGAGTGTTCTTTGCATTTACTATGAGTAATAGTATGCTGACACCAATATCTTCTTATTGGGGTCCTGCCTGGAGTAACAGGGTTCTGCTCGTTTAGCTGTAGCTCTGCTCCTGTACGGCTGTAGCATTCATGTAATGCATGGCGTCCATGCAGGAAGAGATGGTGTTGCAGAAAATCATATCTAGGGCGGGTACACACCCAGAGCATCCTACTTATGAAAGTGCTGTCCCTGCTGTGTTGATAGTAGTGTTGTTCTTGGTGGCATTTTGGCAACTGAGGGCTTTTGTCATGAGAGAAGAGGCTTTTTTTTTCTTTCTTTCTTTGTGCAGACTATGCAGAATGAGGTTTGCTGACTTGCATCAAATTTACATGTCAGTTTGTACAAACAAGTTAACTGAAGTAACCTGTCTGTTGACACAGCTCTACTGTTCAGCCAGGTACAAAGCTAAAGAATTCACCTAAAAAGTGGTTAATTTCCAATAACTTTATCTAATATTGGTTTTATCAATGGAAACATTAATTTGTCCTTTTTCTTTTGTCTGCTAATCCTCTAAGGTTTTCTTTCTGTCTCCTCAGTGTCAAGGGATGGCTGTGTGGGTATGGTTGCAAATAATTTCCTCTTAAAATGTTGATTCTTTTTGTTACAGGCTACAAAACAGACTTTTTACAAAGTTTGTATACAGTTCCTTTGTACAGAGTTGATGTGGTCAAAGACACGCAGGCAAATTTCATTTTAGGTCAGATGAAGAAAAGTGGTTCTGTGTCCTTCCCTGTTTCTTGCCTTATGTTCCTTCATGCCTGTCAACTGATCTGACAGAGGTTCTGTGTGGCTACTTTTAGACCATTTTTTCTGGTACTGAAGTCTATTGATTTCCACCACCACCCACTCTCACCCCTTTCTTTTTTTCTGTTATCTATACAATGTTTTACAAACACTTCATACCAATGCTGGAGTAGCTCATTTTAATGAACATTAAATATTTCTGTTAATCAGCTCAGCCCTTACGTTCCCTAATAACCTCATAAATCTTGAGAAAATGGCAACTTACTAGTTAGTCAAATTTTTTTTCTTTGCTTGACATGTCAGTCCTGATAGTAGATCATCTTAGTCTAGCTCAAACTTACTTTTGCCAGCATCCTATGTGGGATAGGTAGCTTTCTCAGCTATTGTTATCTAGTTGCTAGTATCACATTTAATTGTACCCTTCCATTTTTGTACTTTTATGATTTTTCTTATTATTTTGATATGTCTTTCTGATCTGATACTCTTTGTTCTGCTAAAGAATTTTTTTTTAAGTCTGCTGTCATTTATTCTGCTTTCTGTTTCTTTACCCAGGCTTGGATTCACATTTTTCTGGGATATGCTCATTTGGCCTGTGTAACCTCACAAAAATGTTACCATTTAAACATAATGACTCTTTTCTTCCCTAGCTTCCTGTTCGCTTTCCTTGTGAAGTGGTATGTATACCTTCTGCAACTTTCAGACTCAGCTGGGAGCTAAACATGCAGCTTTTAATTTCCTCTCTCTTCATGAATTGAGTATCTTTTGCACTGGCAGTGTCTTAATGCCCATTTATGAAATGTAACAGCATGGTACTAGTTTTGATAGGATTCCTTCCATGAATGCAGTGAACTTGCTTGCATTATGGCCACTGTCATTTAATGGTGAGCTAGCACAAACACTAAACTAGCTTTCCAATGTAGTACTAAGATTATCCTAGTGAGGAGCAAGAGGAAAGCTTAGTTTCTTATTTCTAGGTAAAGAGCAAACACAGAACCAAAAATGTGCCTTGACATGTCGTGCCATGGTTCAAAGGCTAAGTTGAAATGTAGGTTCTCCTTTGTCAAATTAAATTCCTCTTGTATTTGGCATGGTGCTCCCCTTACTTCCTTCTCTAAACAGAGTTAGCTTGAGTCTTCCCCCTTTTCCACAGTAACTGTGTGATTCCTCGTTTAGTTTGTGGGAACTGTAAGAGCTCTGATGTTTTCCTGAATTAAATACACTAGATTTGTAGTGATTTCTTGCTCCTTCCTGTTGTTCCTCCCCTGCTCCTAACAGTCACATACAGACTTCTTAGGGTTTGTTTGGTTTTGTTTTCCTCTGGGAAAAGACTCTTCCCCATCAGTCTTCATGGCAACTTATGTTTCCTTGTATACAGAGTGCTTAAGTTGACTTCAAATGCAATACCAGTGCCTTTTGCCAACTAAAGGAATAAGGAAGGATGGACCAATAGCAGTGTATGCTCTCTACTTCTGTATCAGCTGTCTTCCCTTCATTTTGGGAGCATGATTCTCTAAATTCCTTCCTGATAGGTTTCAATTTTGAAATATATTCTGTTCGGAATGACATGGCATCTCTGCAAGCATAAAATTGCTATGAAACACAAAGCACAGAGAACACCTTATCAAAATAACTTGTTTCTTCTTTTTTTTTCCTTTGTTAAATCATTGTTGTGAAATTGAATGATTAAGAAGTTACTTCAGAAGTAGAGGAAAGGTATTAGAGATTGCATCTTTCTTCTGCAAAAATCAGTGCTGTCTTGAGAGCAAATTACTCAAAACCAAGTTGGAATGAAAACATGCTAAAATCCTAGGCTTTAGCTTGGTTATATCAAATACTTGGTAGAACTCCAAAGTGGTAAATAACTCAGTTATTTTCTTTATGGAGTACTAATCTTGTTTGCTTTGGCATCTAAAACCAAAGTTGCAGCTTATTTTTACTTAATATCCACTTTCTTTTAGAATATCCCTTCCATGCAGCAAAGCAGATACTTATAACAGACCCCAGGAGGCCAGTCACAGACCAGGGATTCTTCTGTGCCTGGTGGTCACAGAGACAGAGAGGAGGAGTGTTCACCTAGCCAATTCTGCTTGACATCATAGTCATAGTACTGATGCCAAAGTCCTTCTAGATGTTGTGGCAAAGGAGTGGTTTTGAGGTAATGTTTGGAAGGAGTGAGAGGTAGATGGGGGTCTCATGTTATCTCATGTGGCTTTTGAAAGAAAATAAAGACACATTCATCATTTGTCAAAAGAACAGGTCTGGAAAATTCCGCTTCATGCAGTGTTCTGTGTAGTTGTGAGCAGCATAGGCAAGGCCAAAGGAAATGCTAGTATGCTACTGGCAAGAAGAGATCACATGCCTAGGTGGGCATTTTTCATCCATTGTTCAAATTATCTTAATACCAAGTAGAAAAATGGGCATGGTGCAACTCTAGCTTTGATGTAGACATCTACGAAGAAATCTGTTGTGAGGTGAATTAAGTCTGTGGGAAAGGGGTGTGCAAAAAGGGAATCCTCTCAGTAGGATGCTAGTAACTATTTGAATATGTATTTACCTAATTTGTGGGTGAAACCATTAGCTAGAGCTGTATTTTTCTGGATTGGTCATCAGTTAATCAGGTTTACTTTCCATCACCATTTTTATTGCAACGTGCAGTGGTTAAATACCAGAAGAATAGTGTAGTTAACATCATAAGTTGTCTGTCCTTCCAACTACTTCGGTTAACAGCAAGAATTTATTTTTGTTGATGACTGCCAGCAGTTGGCATGCACAAGATGACATCTTCAAAGTAAGTCTTAAACAAACAAAACCACTGTTCTTCTGTAACTTCTGGTGTTAATTCCTGCCTTTCTACTTTTTCTCTTGAGACTGTGTTATAAGCAGTGGCTGTTTCCTTCACATATGATTAGATTTGCTGTGGAAGTTTTAACAGATCTAAATTTTGAGACAGCAGTCTAAGATGAGGTGAGCTGTGGAAGTGGTGGGGTTTACACATGGTGGTTCCTGGCAGTCCCCAAAACATACTTTGAGCAAATTTGTTTCTACTCAAACAGGACACATCCCCTTGACCACTGTTGTTATGGTGCTGGCTGTGAACTTAGAGCAGCGGTGGTTGTCTGTGTTAAACTGAGATTTGCTTTCAGGGTGGTTTTTTTTTTAAACTCAAAGCTGCAACAAATTGTCACGTTTTCTGATTGCATTTTCAGACTTGACCCTGTCTTTAAAGGCCCACCAGGTGCTAAGAGGTAATACTGGGTTTTCACTGAACTTGTTGTGTAATATGCCACAAACTCATTTATTTCTCAGTGTGACTGTCAGCCCCAAACAATTTAGCTGTGTTTCCAGTTTTATAATGGATTAAGTAACTCCTTAGTTAAAATTGAGACCCAAAGGATCATGATAATAATATAAATAAAGTAACAAAATTAACAATCCTTCCACGAGACTTAATCTCTTATTCTTTATGGCCTAGTCGACACCTGTGAATCATGTAAGGTGGCCCAGGGTTGCTCTTCTTCATAATTACTCAACTTTAAGGTTTTCTTAATTGTTGTGAGACAAGAAGAAGATGCCTATCTAAGTAAACCTGATGGAAGTGTTACCTCCAGGCTCTTTGCACGTTTGCTGCTTTCTTTGTAAAGTTCTGAATGCTTCTGTCATAGTGGATGTAACTGACCTTTCCTGCTTGGGGCATCAGTAGTCTAGAGACGGATGTGTCTGAAACTGTTGGTAATTTAATTGCTGGGTTCAGACATGGAACTTGCTCTTTCATATGTATAAATCTGAGTGCATTTAAATGCATTGGGTGCAGTGCCACTGAAATTGCCTTTAGCCTTGCTGGATAGGCTGACAGTCTGTGACAGGCCACAGGAGGATTTGATTGTGCCTTAAAAATATTGAAAAAAGGTACCCATATTTCCGTTTTTAGTCTGGTCCTCTGTGATTGTGTATCCTTAAAAAGAAGCATGATTTCTAAGTCAGTAAATCATTTAGTTGATGCTAGTTGGCCATGGTTTTGTCAAAATAGAAATGTACTAAAAGATACTTACCTAGACAGTGTACTGTCTGGAAGCCACTGCTTTAAGTCCTGGGACTTATCTACAATAGTAGGAACAAAACGCAGGGAAGGAGCAGGCTATTTTTTTTTTTTTTTGGTGATTAGTGATAGCCTGAGTGGTTTTTTTCAAATGTTTTTGGAGCTTTGTCCATTCCCTCCTTTTAGAAGGAACACCTCAGTGCCTTTAAGTAGATAATGTGGAACAAGATTGTGTTTTTCTGTGATCATCAGCTCAGGTGCTGGTAGTAAAGATCTTTCCCATGGGTAGGCAGAAAGAGAAGCTGATGCACCTGGGTAGATCTGTGCTACTGTCTGGAGTGGGGCAATTTCTCTTGGGAGTGCTTTTTGTGTTGTGGGAGTCTAAAGTATAGAGAAATTGTATTCCCCACTGTTTTCCTCATTCCATTCTACCTGAAGCAAAGAAACCATGGCTCCTAAGCTTCATTCCTAAGAATATTTTTATTAATTGTAATTGTCTGTACAGTATAGTTCGACAAGATTAGCGAAGCATGGCAAGCACTCCCTACTGTTAGGCTTAAAGTTTTTCTTCTAATGACAAAGTTCTTCAAATTTAGCATGGTCTGCTGCAACCTTCTAAAGTATAAATAGCAATGACTTGGCAAGCAGCACAGCACTGGTAAGAGGATGTTTTGGCCAAGGACTCATAGTGAGGCTCTTACCTTTTTGCATAAGTTTTTCTTTAATGGGGATGTTAAGCAGATGGGATCATGGTTAAATCATTACTCTGTAATTGAGCGAGTACTGCCCCAAGGAAGGTCCTTATCTAAGAAGCATCCCAATCGTGCTTTGTAAGAACAAGGATGGTGTGCGGAGACTGTGAGCAATCATCATGCTGATGCTTTCTCATACTTGGTTCTACAGACATGTGCTGAAAGGAGTTACTAACTTGTGTTTCACCTTAAACACACCAAAAATCTTCAGCAATATAGCATAACAGGCAATGGTGCACTTCCAGCTGTTGCACAGGGCTTTGGGTTTTCAGAGCCAGGCAGCAGGGACAGTCCATTTGTACCATAAAAGCAGGAATTCTTTGTAGATGAGTCCATAGATAGCCATAGGCATACCAAAAGGTATGGCTTTGATACCAGGTTGTCACCCTGCCAAGCCTAGAGCTGGTTTTCAAGAAGATCTTATGAGGTTATGCTTTCAAGAGGCTGTCAGAAAGCTGAATGTTGGCAAAATTATGCTTTTAAGCTGATGGTGAGATTAGGAAGAATGTGTTATTCTTGGGCAGACATTGTAGTATATGTTGGCGAGATAGATCTAGAAGAAAAAGTATGTTATGGGTTGTTTATTATTATTATTATTATTATTATTATTATTATGCCTGTTCTGAAGCAGTCTAAGCCAAATTAAAATTTAGATGTTCAAAAAACTTATTTGAACTTGTGCTTGACTTTCCCCAGCTCCCAGGTTATGGCTTGTTTGGTTTCAGAAGTGTGTACCTAAGCATTTACTGCTCTAGCTTGAGCAGCCTGGTGGTGTGGCAGCAGAGGAAGAAGCCTGAAGGGGGTGGGAGGAGTGCTGCTCCTTCCCCTTTTTCCTGGTGGCCTCTGCTTCTGAGGTTATGTTAAAACTCTCTTCCTGCACATTTTGACCCGTGCTATAATCCTGTCAAAGAGGGCAGTTGCAGTCAAGGGTGAAGTATTTTCTGGAAAAGATTTCTTGCATAAGTTTGTGCATCTGAAATGCTTTCAGAGTGCATTGGTAGAAGCTGACTTTGTCAGGTGTCTTTTTGCCATGACTCCTTGCATTCTGTGGTTCAAGCCACCAGGGTCTTTTCATGCCACTTGGAATTTCAATGGGGAATTTAAATTCCATAAACTACTCCAGGTGGCAAACTAGCTAGCTAACATTTCTTTAAAATATAATTAAGTCCAAGCAGACCAAAAAGATGGGTAACAAACACATTGACTTTTAGCCATCACTATCATGACTTTGTAAGGGCAAGTGCATCTAATCTCACTTGTTATCTTTGTCACTGATACCTTTAAGTCATCTTGGAACTGAAGGAAAAGAGAATTGTATTTAGAGTAAAAATCAATTTTGTACAAAAGCTACTTCTTACAGCTTTGTAGAATGAAACCTAGTTGTGTCATTTTCAGTAATGTGATACATTTTTATTTGTAGCTATAAAGGCCAAAGTTTTTCCGTAGCCTAAACGATAGTTTTAAGGAAACTCATTTTTGTATGAGTGGGTATTTTATGTGTGGATTTTGTTTTGTGGGTTTGCGTTCAGAAAAAAATGAACTTTTATTCAAACAGGCTTTAAGAAAAGTTTGTAAGGAGAGGGGTTTTTTTTTTGTTTAAACTAACTGTGGGAGACAGGCAGGGCTTAAGGAACACAAACCCTACTTGAAGCAAAAACGGTGAATAAAAGGCTAAATCTAGGTTAAATTTGAGCTAATAATAAAAAACCAACTTGATAATCCAGAGAGAAGTTTGTTTATGGGGAAAATGTATGATAAGTCTACTAACTCGGTGATGATCCTAGTATTTTCTTGATTTTGTATTAACTCCGAGGATTCATGGAGAGGGGAGTGTTCATTCTTTGAGGATATCTTTTAGGTTTCTTTGTCTTGTGTATTTTCAGTGGTGTAGTTTCAGCCAGACAGTTTCCATGAGGAATATGATTCACTGCATAATTTATGATATACTTGGGGATGTGCTTTGGACTACTTCTTTTCCTGTTTGGGAAGAGGGACATGCTGTATGTGTAGATATTTTGGAAGCCTTGGCTTTTGTTTCTGTGTCAGTTTGGTTCTGCTTCATGTACGTGTGTGTGAGGAAGGGCTTACGCATTCTGGAGTTCGTGCCCTCCCTCTCCTTATCGCTTCATATTAACTGGTCCCATAAAAGATGCACCTCTCCCTGCAAGACTTGCCTTTCCTGTATCCTTGGGCATTTGCAGATACAGCAGTAGTAGCGGTGATATGCAATCTTGTGAACCAAGTCTGTATGCTGTCTTTCATACTGTAAAGCCCATTTGATGTAGTGCTGGAAATGACCAAGAGATACTGCATGTTTTCCTGAGACCGAGTGCAATGATTTCTAGCCATGAATCCATGCAATAGCATTGTTCTGTGAATGCATAATACAAGTTTGAATGTGCTGACATAACGGTATAAAACAAACAAACAAACAGCCTGTATCAGTTAAGAAACACAGTGTCATGAGCAAGAGAGTGGCATAGTCTGGATTAATATTACATGTCCCATAGCGGAGTCCCAAGAGGAATGCTTTAGTAGTATATAAATGGTCACCTTTTTTGCTTTTGCTCCAGCTGTGTGTTTGCAAGGGGGAGTTACTGTGATGGCTGCTGCAGTGCAAGTACTGTTACTTTTAGATATTTGGTGATAGGTATAAATACAATGAAAATGGCTGTCTGCAAGCTTGTTACTAGCAAGCCTAATTCTTGCTGCTTATAAACAGTGACACTTTTTTTAAACTTACTCTTATATTTTTAGACGGATTTCCTGTCCTCCTACCTGAGATTTTTGTGCCCTCAAATTAAGAGAGCAGCCAAATAAAAGGCTGATTGGGCCTGTCCGAGAGGATGAGGGGAAAAACAGCTGGGGAGATGCAGAGTGGTCTCTCACTGGCAGGTGAGAAGTGGGAGGGACTAATAACTTTTAAAATCTCTCCTTTATCATTTTCAGTTTAATTTAGCCATTCAAGCAAAACAAGGAGCAGTGGTGCTTCAAATAGCTGCTTCGCTTGGATCTAAGGATGCTTGCAAAAGCTTACTGCTGGATCTAAGGCTCATTTGAAGCTTTGTACCTAAACAAACTTACAATATCCTCTCGCTTCACAAGCTGTCATCTCTTAAAAAACCTGTGGCGAGTTTTGTGTCAGAAATGATAATTAAAAGATATCTTCTTTCAACATCAAAAGTTATGCAAACAGATTAGCATCGGCATGTGAATGTGCTTCATTTTCTTGGGGTGGCTGCATAGGAAGCGTTTCTGTATGAAGTCCCAATTCAGTAGGATGCTTTACATCCTCAAGAGTTAGCCAAATTTAGGAAGAATACAGGGACACCTTTACTTTCTTTACTAACTTTTTTTTTTTTACTAACTTTCTTTAGATCAGGTGAGGATGGGGGAAAATCATATTATGGTTTGAGTCCAAAGGGGCCTTTACACCTGGTTCACCCCACCTGCTCTGAGGATCTTCCATTAGATCAGATTGCTCAAAGCCCTGTCCAACCTGACCTTGAATGCTTCCAGTGGTGGAGCATCCCCAGCTTCTCTGGGCAACCTGTTTCAGTGTCTCATCGCCCTCATCACCAAAAAAAAAAAAATCTTGTGTCCAATCTAAACCTACCTTCTTCTAGTTTAAAAAACATTGCCCCTCATCCTGTCACTACAGGACCTGGTAAAAAGTAGTCTCTCTCAGTCTTTCTTAGAACCCCCCTTTAAGTATTGAAAGGTGGGTTAATTTAGTTAAAAACACCCACTCCAACACCTTGTAACGGGCAATTCTCTTCTATATGTTGTCTAATGAAGGTGAGGTCTGAAATGGTAACCTGAATGTGTCCACATGTTTTTAAACTTTTAGTCAGTAAAGTTTTGTGTTTGGTTTTTTTTTTAAAAAAAAGGATAAAAAGGAGGAAAAAACACTCAAGCTGTGCAGTATTTGACGGGAAGCCAGTGTAGCTGCCTTGAAACTGGGGTGGCATGCCTGAGTCAGTGAAGTATGAGCTAAGAATCTGGCAGAAGCCTTTTGCACAAAGGAAGGCTGAGAGTCTCTCAGGAAGCCTGTACTCTGCTAAATGTGGCATGTTTGAACATGAGACTGACATCATTGTGAGTTCATAGTAGTGAAAGAACAAAGTATCAGCCACAAATTAGACTGACCTAATTTTTAAGTCACTTCTGAGAACTTAATAGCACAGTGTGTTGCTTGTGCAAGCTGTTTATTTCTATCCCAACTTTAATTTAAACTACAAGTTAACCTTCTAGAACGTTGAAGGAGTTGTTCAGGAAGGTGTATGTTTGAGGGGTGCTGCAGACTTCCTTCCCTGGCTCTTTTTCGAATCTGACCTCAATCTTCACATAAAGGAAGTGATTAAGGACCACCCATCATATACCTTTATCCTCCAGAATCAATTTCCTGGAGGTAAAAACCTCAGGATTGTATACCAAAACCTAACTTGTTCCTATGAGTTGCTCACATGCAGACTGGAAGTCTCTGAAAATAATCAGAACATTTGCCAGTGGTATCAACAGGAATTTATGTATAAACAGTAAGTTATAAAACTAATCAGTATTGTTTCTTGATGTATCTGTGGTCATTCTTCCATTGCCTAATGCCTAAGAAATACAAGGATGTTACAGTTTGCAGTTGATGTACTTCTTTCGAGTTATTTATTAGTTGATTTCCCATGCATTGAATTTGATCAATTCTGTTGACATATTACTTCAGTTACTGCAGAAGTACTTTGAACTCTCCTAGCTTAGGATTACTTTGACAAAGATCAGTGCCTTTCTGGTTAAAGGACTATGTAAAAAAAGAGAAAAATACACAGTCTTGTTTATAGGCTTGTACTGAGCTGTGCATACGTGTATGAACACTTCAAGCAGGATAATACAAATGTAATTTAAGGGAATACATTTTTTTTTCTCTTTGTTATTCAAAATCCTGTTAGCATCCCTCTGAGCCTTGTACAAAACATGTCTTGTTGGCCCTGGTCTTTGACTTGGACACATATCTGATGGTCACAACAGCATTTGCTCCCTTGGTTTGATATCACATGCTTATTCTCATCAAAATTTGAAAGATTCTCGTCCTTTTTAATTCTTGCAAACTGATGTAGTGGCAGTCACATTTTGTCAGTTGCTCTTAGAGAGGTTAGTATATTATGTGGTTATGTCACTCTTCTTCCTCTGCTTAAATGGTAATGTTTATAGTGCTGTAAGAGGCACAGCTGGGGAACATAAGTCACTCTCTCCTCTTTCCTCCTGTTGTAATGATACGTATGTCTTTTCAGCTGTGTAGTAGTTACCATGCTAGAAATGTGGCTTTGGCACCACTGAAGGTCTCGTATAACATGATTTGAATTCAAAGAAACACTTGAGATCCTTTGGGAAAGATGTACCAGGGCACATTGTGTAGTGTAGCTCAGTGAGATACCGTGACTTCTCTTTTCGTTCCTGAACTGAGGCCCAGTTGGTACCATCTTGTCAATTAAATAAAAATGTGAAAGCTATTGTAATATGCAGGCTATCAGAATCACCTTTGTGGATGCACATTAAGTATGCAAATGTATTCTTTTCCCAGGAGCTATCAGAAGGCTGGGAAGAGATTTGAATCCCTGGGAAGAGATTTGAATCCCAAGCAGTTCAATCTAGGAGAGTTTGTTAGTTTATTTTCTGGGTCTCATCTGCAGTTCAGCAGTCACTCCATGTCATAGCCTCAACCCCTTCCTACTCCACAGCCTGGAACGGGAGAACTCTTAATAGGATTCCTGCAACTGTGCAATTTCCCGGAGCACCTAGCAACTTGGATTATCCCACCATGTTAATTGAGATCCATTGCTGTGTACTACACAACTCTAGGTTTCCTTCTCTACTCCTATCCCAAGATAGTTAGCTTGCACCATGCTTGTGGACTCATTGTTTCTACATCTGTTACCTTGCCATATAAATATCATTTAAGGAGAAACCCAATTAAACTTAACTTCTTTACCGAGTAGGTCTGAGCTTACATGTGTTTGATGTCAATGTTTTGTTTGGCCCATCATCCCTTCTGAAGATGCTTCTGTGTGTTTTTATCGCTCAGTAGCACACACTGCTTACAATGTTAGTTTTGTTTTGAGCATTCAGAGAGTTTTTTAAGATGAGATTGACAACAGATTTAAGTACTCTTATTGGGTATTTTTTAAAAAAACTTCTATGTGTCTCTCTGTGCAGCTGACAGGACATGCATGCAGTGAGGCACAGCACTGTATTTTGAGACACAAGCAGGAAGAAACACAGTATTAATGTTGACAGTTTAAAAAAAAATAAAAAAAGAAGAAATTCCTTCCAAACTTTCTCATGCCCTGATATGAAGGGGTTGAATGTGCATGTTGCCTTCCGGGACAACTGGTGTCATTTCCTCTAAAGGGTGAAAGACCAGAACATTTTAACCCACAGCATACCGTGGAAGCAGTTTACACATCTACGCTCTTAAAGGAGATTGACTCACTGTGATCTTTAGTCATTTGATTTAATTTAAGAGAAGAGTCATTAAAAAGTCTGTTGCAAGAAGTTCACCACTGCCTTGCCCAGAAGCTATTCTGATTTATTTCCCTAATAAAATTGCCATCATTATCCTCTGCCTTTAATCCATACTGCTTCTTGTATGACGGCCTCAGATCCACCTTCTGTTTTCATCATATGGTGACCACAAAGCAGATCAGTTGCTTGCCATTATTTTCTTTTTTTTTTTTTTTTAAATTTTTGGCTCCTTATTTGCAGGCCCATGTTATTTGGACATCTACCCTTTAAAGTCTCTCACTAGGAAAAAGGCCTTAAACTTAGGCTTACCATTATCTGAAGGCTCTGAGGTCCCATCTTCTTTCATGGGAAGCTTTTTTAGAGAAGCAGCATGGACTACTACAGCCTGATGTTAGTCTAGCGCTACTCTTCATGGCACTCCTCCCTTCAATCTGTTTCTAAGCAAAAAGGTGACTATGTAAGATACAAATCACTGTCCGTATTGGTCTCTAGTACATGGAATGTGGTCAGTCGATTCAGGATGTACAGATTGCATAGTAGATGGAAACCTTGGTGTCATGAAAGGGGATGCTATAAAGCATCTGAAATTTCCACAGCTTGAGTATCTATGTAGTTCAGCCTTTAAGGTTTTAACTTTTTGTACTGTGTCAAATGCTAAAATACGATTGCTGATAGAGACTGGTAGGCATAGAGTTTGTAGTTTCACAACTAAATGATGACTCTTCATCATACAGTACTCAAACAAATAGCATTTGTGATGTGTTTTATAAGGATAGGCAGCTGTTTTCTGCTCTTAATTGGGTTTGTGAATTCTTGTGTTATGTGCTGTGGCTTTGAGTAGGATCTATTCAGACTCATTATGTAGATAAATAAAATAATTTTATAACTTATTATAAAATCTATAAATTTTATGTCAGATACTTCATGCAAGACTAGATTTTACGGGAGGACAGGATTAAACTTCGGGGAAAGGAGAGGTAGGTGCTGAGGTGCTTAGAACGGTGCTGTCATGCTTGACTGCTCTGTCTCCCTAGCTTCTAGTTTGTCTGAAGCACCACAACTCTCTGCCTGCGTGACCTGACTGGTTGGGTTTGTTTAGCTGCATTTTAGGGAATGCCCTGAGCAAGAGAGGAGAACAAAAGTCTTCCATTTCTAATTCTGGAAAGTGGAAAAAGGTATTTAAATAAGGCCTGGAGGACTTTTTACTTGCCAGAAAGTAGGATAGCAAGTTTATATCCTTTTGTAATTCACCCTAAATGAAAGGATGTGTATTTCTTTTCCTAAAGTCAGCAGAAAAATCCTGGCTTCTTACTGATGAAAGACTTTTATTTAAACTTTCTCTTAAGCATGAATAGTTGAAGTTTCCACTTTAAACTTGGGTGGCTCATTCATATTTCACTTAATGGTAATATGGTATCCTCTCTCTCCCTCCCCCTTCTTACCACCAAGGCTAAAAAGGAGGAAGGAGATATAAAATGCTTCTGAAAATTACAGGAAATGTCTGATCATTTAACAGCATTGCCAGGGAATTTCCAAATGCACTTACTACATATGGCCAAACTTGCAGAGCTCGGTCTTCAATCATGAGCGGATCCTGTTCTATAAATGTGATACGTCCTTCCAGTAATCTGTGTTGAAATTGAGTGTATGCATTGTTTCTCATCTGCTCTTCAGCAGAATTAATTGCACCCAATGGTGAAATGAGGGCTGTTGAGGGGCTGCTTTGAAGTCCTGATTTGCTGTTATTCATTAAGGTGGGAAATACACACAATATAGTTTCCTGAGGTGGTATCTGATTTATTTGTAAGGACTTTGAAGAGGAATGGATGGCAGGTATGTGATGGCAGAATGTGAAGATTACCTAGCTGTTTTCAGAGAGCCTTCAGGAACTGCACATGAAGCACTAAGGGACAAAAAAGAGAGAAGTATTTTGTCCTAGTACATTGTTTTCTTAGACTGTCACAAGGTGATCTCTGATCGTAGGGTATCTGGGCAGAGCCTAATCAGTATTAAGCATTATGTTAGTTTTAATTTCCACAGATGACATTAGAAAAGGGAATGGCAACAAGTACAATGAATGGGGTGAGCTTTCTCTTCATTCTTCACTGCCTTCTGCCAAGCTTCTGATCTGGACTTGGGGAAGGAGCAAGGGAGATCTGCAAAGCCTCTTCCTGGGGCTTGAAAGGTTATCTGTCAGCTGGAGAGGCAGAGGGAGACATGGACCTGGCACAGTCTTCAACAGATCTTCTCATCCACCTCTCTGCCTTGCTGTTCTTTTATATGTTCCCCTATGTGCTACGGATGGACAAGTGAGAGGATCTCCAGCCACAAAGTCCCAGTCAAGGTGTCCATCCCAGTGAGCAGACCGTGATCTGGACAGCAAACTCTGTCTGAAGGGCTCTAGCCCCATATTCTGTCTTCTTCTGGCATTGGTGAGGTTTTTAGAGCCGTTGCTTAAGGACAGAGAGGCGATTCTTGTAGCTCCTTCCAAGACAAGTTGATGTGAGTTTTGAATCTGCTCAGTGACTGTTGGTGATGTGCTCAGCCCTGTGTTGCAGTGTCACTTCATGGTTGTCATATCATTTACTATGTGGTTTGGAGCCGCTCCTGGATTTCATAATAAGGCAGTGCTTGGCAATAATTTATTATCATGATTTATGTTACAGTAATTAAGTGGAGCTGTCATCTCTTGATAGCAGTGATCTGAATCTTGCTTTTAGCTGCCCAGGAAACTGTTCGGAATTGACACCAACTTGTTTATTTTTACTTCCTTGTGTAAAGGTTATAATTTAGTTTGTTCACATAGGAACAACAGGTGCCTTGTATAGAGGTTGTATGGATATGACTACACATAATGTTTGGTGACACTAGCATTACCAGTTTAGTGTTGACTTTTTTTAGCTTGTGGGGCGGTGGAATTAATTACTGGAGATGTTCTGCTTTGTTAGTCTTCATCCATGCAAAGTGTAACTGTAATCAAACTTACTTATGGCAATCTCCTATATTAATCGATACTAGACAAGAGTTTATGAATTTGATTGAACTGAATTGATGCACGTGTATCACTCGTGAATGCTATTTACAGATTAGTTTTCTAGCAGGGAGATGTGTCAAATTGTTTTGAAGGCTACTCTTGGTTGGGGTTTTGTTTATTTGGATTTTTCTTATGTATCTCCAACCTTTTTAAAGATAGTGGAGACATTTCCTGTAGGTTTTTTAAATTTCTTTTAGAAAATCAGTATAACGTAACTTTCTATTTCAGACCCTTGTAAATGAATGCCAGTATTCTTACCTAGGTTTTCATATGTTTGGGGGAGTTCCATAGCAAATTACTGCACTGAAAGTGTGAAATCCATTTTCTGGTTTGGTGTGGGGGTTGTTTTTTTTTTTTTNATTTCCATGTTTAGGCATCTCTCTCTGCTGTCCTATGTATGTGGACCACCCTCTGTCCTATTCAGCCGATTTAGATTTTGACTTAAACGTAAGTAAGTAATTGCTTTTGATATGAAACAATAATGAATTAATACAGAAGTACTTCAGAATTTTCAGTCACTTTGACTTAGAAGTCATACAGGAAGAATAGTCTTTTAAGTATCCATTGACACTTTCTCTGGTTGCCTAGTGTCTCAGGCAGTTGGAAATTAAACATGTTATGTGTTATTGTATTTGTTTGGAGCAGATAAGGTAAGCTTTCATTCTGGGTGTCACCAAACTAAATGCTGTGAACCTGCAATGAAAAAGTATTTTGAAATGGAAATTGCTTCTTGCTTGTATGGGTGGAGAAGGGAGTCCCCACATAAAGTCTCTGAGCTGAACGGAGTAATGTAACATGTCCACAGTGTGTTCTAATACTTCCCATGAGCTCACATTTGATCAGTCAGATTTCCCTGCTATAATACTTAATAGGTGTTTATTGTTCCACAGTGAACATGAAAGAGATTGGCTTCTTGGTAAATGCAAGTGATGATAATCTGGCTTATTGCTTAATGTTGGTGGTGGTGTATGGATGATATTTGTAAGATTGTTCCACGTACTTCAGACGTGTGTTGAGCAGGTCAGCAAAATGTGATGTTTTGGTGGCGTGTGTTTTGAGTTTATTTGATTCTGCTAGTAGAATACATTATTTCAAATACCACTATTTGTATGAAAAGCAATATCTTACTGTTATTTAAGTGGAAGATGCATTCATCTTGCTTAGCACAACTGCCTTGGAGTGCTGGTGGTAAACATGTCACTGAGCAGTAGGTGTAGAAATAGTGAGCTTAAAAATCCAAACCAGAGGTATTTGATGCAGCTTATTCATGGGAAGTTTATTTCCTTTCTAACTTTATCTCTCCATGCCTCAGTTTTCAGATTGGTGAGCACAATGAAATAGCGTGACTTTTCTTTTGAGCTAGTAATCAAAACTGAGCAATTAGCCAAGCAGGATGTAGGACAGCAGAGTACTGGACAGAAGATTCTCCTTCATCTGTTTTTTTCCAATGGATTATACTTACCTTTCTCATTAATATACTGTGTGTAATCTAAAGTTCATGTGGCTGCTGTTTCTACAATGAAGAGAAGATTAGCACTACTCCATTTTGACTGCATGTATAGATCTGAAGTGCAGGCATGCTGAAAGTAGGAGAGGAGAGAGCAGCCATTCTGATCATACAGATAAGCAAAGGAGAGCAGTGTGGAATTCTTAAAACCTGTTCTCTTTTATGAAAATAGTACAAAAGTGACTTCTTTTTAAAAAAGAGATTTTTTTTATTTGAGTGGCTTCCTTGCTGCTTTCTGCTTTTGCATAGAAGTGGAGTGTGCTCAGGAGGATGAGGTCTGTGTTCTTCCACCCCCCAAACCAGTGTGAGGAAACAATGTGCTTATGACATGATGACACTTGCTTTAGTCATCTGAAAAGCCGAAAGACACCCTCATTCCCCTCAGTTGAGGAACGTGAGCCCTTGTGAGCAGAGCTCTTCTTTTAAGTCACAAGCATTCGTAATCTCACTCCTGTGTGGTCTTCACAATGCTGGGCAAGACATGGGCTTCTTGTATCCTTAGTTACATTTTTTTTCACCAGACTTAATACTTTATTACACAGTTGTCCATCTCTGGAATTTATTGGCTCACTTGCTGAATTCGGAAGTACAGCCAATTCCTCACTTTCACTTAGGAAAGTTATTTCCCTCATGCTCCACAGATGCTATGTGTTTCTCGCTAATGACGAATAGCAACTTGAACAAGGATCGGCCCTCTCTCTCCTTGATTGTCACTTAGTCTGCAGTAGCATAGGTTGCAAGCATCTGTCCAGAATGAGTTTTCTGTTCATCTTTCTAAGGCTGCTGAGGGAACGCCATAGTTGTCGTAGATGTTGAGGAGGGAAGAACATCTCACAGGAGTGGGAATTTGCCCCCTGATCCTTAGATCAGTAGATCCTCTCTGATGCAGGCGTTTGCATAGGCTCGTTTGTTGAATATCACTTGTGGCTATGGTCATAAGGACTGGGGGAGATGATATTGGCACTGGCTGCTCCCAGCTCACTACCACAGAAGCCAAATACTCCTTTGAAAACAGCAGATGTGCTAGCGGTGGCCTGCATCCTGTGGTTTAGAAATTCCTGCCTCTGTGTTTTAATTCACCTTTTAGGTTGTTGAGTTTGGGTTTGGTTTTTTTTTTTTTGGCTGGTGTCTGTCACAGTTTAGCCCCAGCCCAGCTTGAGTGGCAGCTAAACGAGAGCAGTTCTGATCCCAATTCCCTCTGACCCAGCTTCAATGAGACAATAATAAGGAAAATACTATTTAAAGGAAAATAACAAAATACATACAAATATACAAAATCACCACTCCTCACCCCCATGACTATGTTGCTACTAATGCTGCAGAACAGGCATTGGTGGGTGAAGAGGTCCTGGGCTGGACTCGATGGTAGGAGGGAGCTGGACTCAGGAACTGAATTCAGGGACATACAGATCTGGGATCAGGACAAATAAAACCTATTTGAGGTCCATATTGGATGCAGGCCATCAAAGAAGAGAGCTTGACCCTCGTGATCTCTGTTTTATACCAGGTGTGATGTATATGGGACGGAATACTGTCTTAGTTTTGGGTCACCTCACCTGTCAGTCCCTTCCTGCAGGTGTAACCCTTTTTCACCCCTTTCACTTATGGCATTCCACCAATTTCAGGATGGCCTTGCTTTCTGTAGGAATAAGTATAAGCAATGACCTTTTCTGCATACCAGTGCCCTGTGTTATTACTTCTAGAGAGAAACACTGCGAAAAACATGCAGTTGACTTTCAGAAAATGAAGTTACTTACATGAGGCTTAGCTAAAAATGTAGAAAATTGATTCTCCTTTACCTCAAACCAGAACAGTGTCCATCCTGAGAAGCATGAGAGAGAATTTGACAGTAGTGTTTCTTCCTCATATTTGCATGATTTTTTCTCTAGAAAGTGGAAAAATACGTGGTTTTAAAAGTCAAAACTTTCTGGTGACTCAGGATGAGTGTTCAAAAGTTGCCCTTCAGGACCTTCTACTATTCAGGTGCTGTAAAGTTGTTTTGTTGGAGTTTTGCTGAGCAGGAATGACGTCTGTGGAAGCATTGCTGTAGGCACCTGACACAGCAGGCGTCAGTGATGTCGGGAATAAAATTGCTGAGCATTTATGACACCTATGTTCAGCTTCAAGGTTATCTTATGTGAGCTAGCAGTCTTTCAGAGATTGTAGCAAGGCTTTAGGAAGATCCTTGTTAGTTCCTTAACCAAGGTAGAATTCAAGTTTTGTATATAACTTCCTGCTATGATGTAAGGGAATTGCTTAAGGTCAAAGTGGTACAAGTAGAAATTTTGAGTGCATGAAAAATGTGAGTTCTTTTGACTGAAGAATCAAACATACTACTTAAGTGCCAGGTTTTCAGTTTTGTGTTTGCCTACTTTTTACTCCATCTGAGCCATCTGGGGTGGGGACAGGAATCCCTGAGGTGAAGATGGATCCTGTAGTATACCGTGGCAGCATTATACGTACGTACTAGAGTTCCACTGGTGGTTGTATGGAAGATAGTAGGTGTTTTGTTTTTTCATTCTTTGAACAATATGGAGAAACTGTAAAGATACAGGGCAAGTGTGGATCAATCTTTTTAGTTTTACAGTGAGTTAAAAGTTTGGTTTTCTTCTTTAAAAGAAGACGTAACATGCAGAGCCATGTATTGCAGCCCATCTACAAGGAGGAAGAAGCCATGCAGTATTCCCAGTGTGTCTGTGAGTGAATTCATGCTGCATTCTCACAGCTCAATTATGGATCACTTTTCCATAATCCTGATTTCAGTGTAGAATATCCTGTGACTAAGACTGTTTCTTAGCTTGAAGATCAGCAACCTAATGGCCTATTTAGGGCAAAATGTTATATTGCATCATTTTATCAGACGCTGTGGAGTCAATGCATACCATTGTAATCTCAGTCACAAGTAGTGCAGTGGACAGAAAGCAGTCAAGAAGTTGAATTTTAGTTTTTTACAAATTATGATTAGAAATGAAACATATATTTCAACACTTCATAGTAGCTGAATGATACGAGCAGTCACCAGGAAGGGGAGGACAGCTCTAATCTTTACCTAAAAAAGAAGGCTGCCAGTTTCTCTTGTTTAGCTAGGTCCAAATAAGAGTCCCAAAGTTGATAACACCAGACACAGAGAGAATTAAAGCAAAACAAAGACCTGCCATTGATAAAAATGTTGTTCCTCCCATGCTCAATGGAACTGTTCCTGCCAAAATAGGGTTTCAATCACAGCAACTTGAGTTTGTTTACTGTTAAGTTTACTGCTAAGTTTATTACTTTTGAGCCTTGGGCAGAATGCTTTTAGAAACTCAACACATAGCTATACTTCAAATGAATAGTGTTATTTAAAAGAATTCTTGACTGGTAGGCCTTACGTTCTTTACATGTTCTTCATTCAGACACCATCTCTGACTGGTTTGAGTGTTTTTAAGGGTCTTCTGAAACAAACTTATGTGAAAGCTAAGACAGCAAGCAATAAGCATTTGGAAGACAAGAAATAAACTCAAACTGAAAGTTGAAAATTAAGGATTACATATTTTTAACAGTCTCTGTTTTAGAGTTCTGTAGTTTCTCAGCTGCTTTATTTTCCTCTTATTACTTGGACCTTAAGTCAGCAATTTACCCATCAAAACAAACTGTCTAGTTCACGAACAAACTGTCTAGCTTGCAAAAGAGCCAGAGCCAATTCCCACTAGAGCCAGTGGAAAAATTTTCATTGAGTTCAGTGGGTTTAGTATCTGGCAGCCTGTGCTATGAGTAAGAGGGAATCGAAATTCGTGAGAGGACATGTTAAGAGGAAAAAAAAAAAGTGGAATATGTTTTTCTCTCAGGAAAAAATTGGACACAAGTATCAAGTTTCATTTTTCTGTCCTTGCATAATAGCATTGTCCTTTGATACCATCCACTCTATCTACAAAGAGCCTGAGGCCAGTATATAATGACTGCTCTGTGAGGGTGAGCACACCTGCAAGCCAGGTTGCAAAGATTGGTTTATTTTCTTTTAAGTAGAATCATAGAATAATTTGGGTTGGAAGGGACCTTAATGATCATCCAGTTCCTAAATCTGCTAATCTGCCCCTCTCCAGTTTATACCCATTCCCCCCTATCCTATCACCGCAAGCCTTAAAGAATAGTCCCTTTCCAGCTTTCCTGTAGACTCCTTTCAGGTACTGGAAGGTTGCAATGAGATCTCCTCAGAGCCTTCTCTTCTCCAGGCTGAACAACCCCAACTCTCTCAACCTATCCTCATATGGGAGGTGCTCCATTCCTATGGCTCCAGATCCTTCTTATGTTGAGGATTCCAGAACAGGACACGGTACTCCAGATGAGATCTCACAAGAGAGGAATAGAGGGGCAGAGTCACCTCCCTCAACCTGCTGGCCATACTTCTCTTGATGCAGCCCAGGATACAGTTGGCCTTCTGGGCTGTGAGCATATACTGCCGGCTCATATCAAGCTTCTTATCAACCAGCATGCCCAAGTCGTCGTCTGCAGGGCTGCTCTCAATCACGTCATCCCCCATTGTGTACTGAAATCGGGGATTGCCCTGACCCAGGCGTAGGACCTTGGACCTGTCCTTGTTGAATCTCATGATGTTCACACAAGCCCGCTTCTCCAGTCTGTAAAGGTCCCTCTGGATGACATCCTGTCCTTCTGTTGTGGCAACCACACCACTTGGCTTAGTGTCATCTGCAAACTTGGTGAGGGTGCACTCAATCTCGCTGTCAATGTCATTGATGAAGACACATAGAATATGTTTAGTCAAAGCTTGATATAGTGATTTTTCCAATAATTTTTGTAGTTTAGAGCACTATACGTTTTACTGTTATGTGCTTCCATTTACTTGGACAAACTTAAAAGCACTGGGAATATAGCAGTAGAGTCAGGGCAAACTGAAAAATCACATTTTGTCCGCCCAGGGGCTGTTTGTGTGAAACCTAATGGGTTTTTTTGTATTGCTACATGAGAGCCTCACAAAACAAACTTTTTCGGGTTTTCTTTTTAATGTTGTTAAAGTGAAATTTGTACTTTTTCCAGAATTTAATTTATTTAAGTTTTTGTATATGTTGATTTGTGTAATATATCTAACAAGTAAAACATCTGCTGACCTGGAATTTCCCATGGTTGAATGCAACTGACATGCTGCTGTAACAGAACTTTTAATAAACTATCTACAAATTAGTATGAATTCCTGATTTTTCTTGCAATCAAGATAAATAACAAACTTTTTAAACTGAAGGAAGTCAATGCTCCAAAGTAAAACATAAGATTTCCAGCTGAGCCTGTTAAACTAAGGATGTAAAACTGTTTTTTTAAATATTTAAAATCTTCATCATCATATGTGCCTGTATGTGCATTAAGAATCCAGGAAAATGCATCCTTGAAACTTGCTTCTGTTTACAAGTATTTTGTTGCCTCAGGAATGTAAATCAATTGGATTTCCATATTCTTCACCTGGGCACTTCATTTTTGTGACAGTTATGTTACTTTGTTTTGTCACAGCCAGCAAAAAGCAGGGGTAGAAAGGCTGCTTGGGTCACAGGCTGGATGGCGTGGTCCAGAACTGACACGAGGGTCACTTGAAGCATGCTTTGCCTTGTGCAGTTTTGCTTAATTTTAAACTGCTGTGGTAACATGATGAGGAGCTCTTGTCAGGCCTGTCCTCTCACACATGGGCTCTAACCCATGAGTGCCGCTACCTCGGTTGAAGAAGTCACCAACCTAAGCTGTCCCCTTTTGCTGGAGCTGATTACTGAAGCAGCCAGATATGTAGTTTGTGTTTCCTCTGGAGTTTTTTGCAGCCTTATGTAGATATCTGTCTCTAAATATCTATGATTGCACCAAAAGACCGAGTTTTTGACTGTGAAGCTAAGTTAATGGGCAGCCTGATCTTGTGGGACATGTCCCTACCTATGGCAGGGAGGGTAGAACTAGGGGATCACTAGGTGATCTTTAAGGTCCCTTCCAACACAAACTATTCTATGATTCATGTTTCCTGTCGCATCTCTAGTTGCAGGACTAAATGCACTAAAATGCAGCTAAATCCCTTACAGGTAAAGCCTGTAGGGCTCCTTTCCAACAAGTGTTTCTACAAGGGCTCATTCCATTAGAGTGTATTTTGGGAAACTGTGAAAATCCTGAGGACAGCTGTGAGGCAGTAGTACAAATAGACAGTAAAACATTTCAGATGGTTTATTTACAACACTGTTGCTGCTGCCTTTTCAGGTGATGTGGCTTGGATGCTGTCAGGATTGAATCTTACAAAAGCATAGTTTGCTTTAGATATTATTTAGCATGCGTGAAAGTGTAATGTACCTCATGCACCACCTGCTCCATAGAGGCCAGAGACAGTGCTGCTTTACCTTTCGGTAGTGTATTCACAGCACTGCTCTATGTCTAGTGATTAATTAAAACAAAATGCTTGTGTCCTGATGTAGCATCTTGCTCTTCAGGTTTCTCTTCAACCTTGTTAAGGGATAGAGGTGGATGTAAGTTTTGCCCTTCCTTTTGCACAGTTTGAGTCTCCCAACTTGCCGTGCTGGTTTGTGAAATACTTTCCCAGGCATTAAACTTATAAAAATGTATCTTAACTAATTTTATAAATTCTTACTAAGTGGTGAAGTGCTGAAACACATCTAATTAGTTTTGCTATTGAAAGGAATACCATAATTTAGGGCAGTATTTCTTAATTATATTCTAACAAAGTGAAGTGGCAACGTAAGTCTGCAATTAAGACAGAATACGTTGCCTGAAATACAAGATAATTGTCCAGGCAAGATTGTTGGAATAGATTCAGAGAGTAGCTGCAAATACTCTCTCTAGGTGTTTGATGTATACGGCAGAGTAGGGAGCTTCTCAGTGGTGTATTTATTATACAGTACAGGCTACTGTGCAGTTAGCCTCAGAGCTGAATGTTTTGTTCTGCAAACTTTCATGGCCTCATCTGGTTTGTGCTTTTTTTTTTTTTATCTTCCCCTTCTTACAGGCTCTTAGTCCGGTGTAAAGCTGATGGGTGGGAGCAAAGGTAAAGAATGATGTAATGCAGCGGCAGCCAGAAAGCATCTTTTGTTTGAATTGTAAAATGGCTACTCCATAGTCATCTCTGAATGAATCAGATATGAGGAGCTGCTTTGTGGAATGAACCCTTTGTAACAGCACATCAACTGGAAGCAGGACGAGACATTCAGTTGAAGAGCTCTTTCTGAAAATGGGTTTAACTTTTCTTTTGCCAGTCGCTACCAGCATGACCTCATACACTTCTAGTACAATGGTGTGGCTAAGCCTTTGAGTACACAGCCATTACATCATCGCAGCAAATTAGAGAGGGAGGTGGTGAAAGACGCCTTATTGTTGTCATGGCCGATGAGATGATCAGGACTCAACTCATTGTCGCCGAGAACTTGGTGGCTTTGCTGGAGAGTGGTACAGAAAAATTGCTGCTGATTGACAGCCGTCCCTTTGTGGAATACAATACGTCCCACATCTTGGATGCCATCAACATCAACTGCTCCAAGCTTATGAAGCGGAGGCTGCAGCAGGACAAAGTTTTGATTACAGAGCTCATTCAGCATTCGGCAAAACACAAGGTAGGGGTCATTTTCTTCTTATCCTTTGTAGTTGTTTAAAGGAGTGACTGGAAAGAAACTTGTAACAGTTTTCTATTAGGTATTTAGTTTAAAAAAAAACCCAAAACAGAGGGACTGAGTTTTGCTGAGGTCTTGCCTAGAAGGCTACTGGTTACTACTAAGTTTATCTTTTTAATTCTTTGTAGCCTTCTCTCACCTAAGTGACAGAGTAAGGGGGAGGAATTGAGAAATTACTGAGAAAGAATGCTCTCAGGGTTCTTGTATGTCTTGCAAAGCACAGTCCCTTAAATGTATGTAATTAAGGCAGGAAACGTTCACATTCTAAACTTGGAAGGATTCTTTGGGGTCTGTGGTGGCCAGGATTGCTTAGCAAGTGATCATACAGTTTGCAAAGAAACTGTAGCTCTGTCAATCCTGGCTCCTACACGCTGTTTAAAATACTTTTTGTGTGAGTAGTTTGATGGGGTTTTGATTGGTTGTTTTTTTAAATAGAGTTACTAATGTAAAGAAAATAAATAAGCTCTTTAAAATTAATGTATATCTCTGTGTGCTTTGTTTTGTTTTTTAATCCATTGGTACTTGTTTCATATGTTTCAGTTACAAAAATAATCTATTACATTCTTGCTTTGACATGTTAAAAACTGAGGCTTTTTAAAAATTATTATTATTACTGCTACTAATATCAAAAGCATATTTAATTCAGAAAGTTGTATAGATGGCTAAAATATGTGTGGCTTCAGGTAGTTTAAAATTTCTTGACTGTTTATATACCAAAAAACCCAGAAGCAGAAACTGAAGTAAGACTTTTTTTTCAAACCTTAGTCTTTAAACAAACCAACTTGCCCAGCTGAGGGTAAAGCATTGTACAAGTAGCATTAAATGACCTAATGGTCAAAATTTAAAGAGTATGCTTCAGCTTGGAGTAAATAGTCAATTTATAGACTCTCAAAGGAATTAAATCTGATCAGGAAGAATAAATACAAAATAAAAACTGTTTGGCATACAGCTATGTAAGAAATCTAGGTATCTGAACTGCTGCATAGAAGATATGTGGGAACCCTGATGCAGATGATAATGTGGTGTTTTTTATTGTTTTCCTCCTTTCTATCTTAATCTGAATTACTTGTGTTTCAGATTGAAATTGATTGCAAGCAGGAAGTGGTAGTGTATGACCAAAGCTCTAAAGATGTGACCTCTCTCTCATCTGATTGCTTTCTTACTGTGCTCCTGGGCAAACTGGAGAAGAATTTCAACTCTGTGTATCTGCTTTCAGGTATGATGTACCAAGATAAAAACAAAAACATTTGAATAAGGAGAAGAATGAAAATGCTGTTGTTATAGCAGACATGTACACAGTTTTCAACAGTGCTGGTATAAACTTCAGTAATGGCTTTGCTTTTTCTGTAGTTCTTTATGAATACAATGGCACTCACAATACATATAATGTTTAGACATTGCATCTCACCATTAGTGCTGTGTAAACAGAAATCGATCAGTGTAGGATTTTAGGTGCATGTGTCTGCTATTTTAGGGTCAAAAATAATATGATGACTGTGCTTCCTTGGTTTTTTTTGACTATTGTATGTGCTAGAAGGAAAACCTCTTCCTTGATGATCTGGTAATTATTACAATAAGAACAAGAGAAAAAATTTCCCAGAGTTATGGATATTGTTTTGTGTGACTTTTTAAACTTCAGCTCCTGAGGTTCTAGCTGTCTGTTTAGGTCTTTTCTTCTTTTTTTAAAATCCCAGGTTAAAGCATCCATAGAAATTCAAGTCTTTATAATACAGGATTTGTTGGTGTTAATGTGTGCTTATGTTATTTCTGTTGTGGAATAGTAGACCCAGTGTTCACAAGGAGGAGCAAGGAGGGGCATGGAGTAGATTCAGGGCTGAAAGAAGTGGGGATGATGAATACAACTAGGGAATCCATTGCAGTGACTTGATCAGCGATCTAATGAAGTGTATACGTATTCTCTGAAATGTTATAACTACAGTCAGAGACTGAATAATGATGAGGAAAAGGGAAGGAACTCCAGTGAGATGCTTCCGCTTAGCAGGAAAGGTTTCGTTGAGGTTTGTAGGGAGGTGGTTATGTTATTGCGACAACTTCTCCCAAACTGTTTTGATTGTGGGTACATAGAAAATCACTAATCCCTACACTTGGACGAATGTCTACATTTGGCGCTCTTGTGAATGATACGTACAGAAAGCTAAGAAGAGTTTTGCCTTGCCTCTGTTTGGTGATTCCATTGTCTTTGCTCTCTTGGCAAGAATTACACCTGTGGGTTGGTGACTTATAATATTAGCTTAATCCTTCCATTCAAGCCACCCAAGTAAGTTCATGGTGTCTTGGCACAATAAGCACTTAATTTAACAGCTATTAAATATATGGTTAACTTGCTTAACTTAAAACTATTTTTTATAAATAGGCCACTCTAGGGTAGTTCATACCTATTAAGAAATCATTTTACTGTTTACCCAACTCTCCTCACCTATCCTGAGATTTTTAATGACCAGAAGTGTATTTCAACTCCATGCAGCAATACAGACTGTCCTCAACTTATTTTTCGTGGTGGAAAGAGACACAGCTATCTAATAGCTTAGCATTAGACCTCATGGCAGGGAAGAGTTGAGCGATCCTTTTTAAGACTAGGCAAAGGACAGTATCACAAAACTTCTCTTCCTTCTACTGTCTCTGTATGGATTAGTTGTGTGAGGCATGGCTTTGATCTTTTTCCTGTCCTGGAGTCTGTGAATGTGGCTTAGAGTGGCTCCATCCTCAGACTTGCCTGTGTCTCCTGTAGGAATGGACAGTTCTAGAAAAGGAGTGTTCCCCAGCTCCCTAGGGCATAGAAAGGACAAACACTAGTCATTTATATCCTAATGATACTATGAGAAATTGCTTTCTTTTGGTTTTGATTTCAAGTACATGGTAGTTATCTATCCAAGCCCCAAATGCAATTTAAACCATATGCAAGATACTAGTGCAAATTAACTAGCCGAAGTGAACTTTGCCACATGCAGCTGGTAAGGATTAGTTTGGGTGTTGAACAGAGAAAGGGCATCTAATATATTAAACCCATTTTCATAGAAAGGTGGGTTTTTTTAATTTAGCATGTCAAATGCATTTATTTTAGCAAAGAATAGATACGAGAATTTAATCTTATTTTTGATTAAATAACTAATGATGGGGATATTTATGAATGCAGAAACAGCTGAGGGCTTTGAAACTTATGGTAGAGAAGTGTAAGAACAAAAGGGAAATGTAAGGAAAATGTTTACAACTTATCTATTACAGATATGTGCCCATTTCATGGAATCTACCCAGCTAAGATGTATCAGTACCAAAGTAATGAAAGTCAACCCTATTAATTGAGCTCTCTACCATTTCCTTCTCCTATAGTGAGTTTGTTTTCCCTTTAATCGTGCCATGAGAAAATACCTTTCACAGTCCTGTTGTTTTCTTATATCTATTAAAAAGCTAGCTAATTAACAAATAAGCACATACAAAAAAATCTCTGGATGTGGGGTGAAGAGGGTTCTAGATTCAATCTTACATAAAGTTCCTTGGAGGTTATTGATACGTAGCTCTAGGAAGCCAGATAAAACATGTTGCCTCAGCAAGCTGATGACGAACTCTCATAAATGTTTATGGCCCATAATGAGAGTAGGGGTCAGTATACTGTTTAAAAAGAAAAACCTTTGGACTTGAGTTTTCCCTGTGCCACTCAGCCTGGTTTATTTCAAATAGTGACCCTAAATAAACATCTTGGACTAGAAAAATATATTTTTATTGGGATAGAATAAGGAGCAATTAACAAATATCTGAATTTCTTGCATCTCTTCTTTCTGCCTCCCCCCATTACTGAGCACTGAGTGAGGTGTTTTTGGTGGTTTTTTTATTCAGGTTGTGCATAAAGGTATGCTCTGCCCTGGAGGTTGTTTTTCATTGAAGTAACTAATGTAAAGACCTCAGAGGAACTCTTACCGATAAGTTTAAGCTCTTGATCTAACCTCATAAAAATATTTATAATCTGGTGGGGAATGCAGGAATTTAAATATTTGTTTTGGTTCTTAATTTTGAACAGTATGCAAAATACTGAAATGTGAGTACCGAAGGCTTAACCCTGCTGCCATCATTGCATTTACTCTGCTGAGTTAAATAAGATTTAAATGCAGGGATGTGACTTGATGCCTTCTTTTCCCATTTTTTTTGAGAACTAGATTTACTTTTATGGAGTTTTTTCCCTGCTTACAGTCTTTTTATAATGTTTCAGCTTTCTCTGAAGGAACATTAAGGGACACTACCGATTCTTGCTTGATGAATTAATATTATTAAGGCGGTAAGCACCAATAATCTTGTTTAAATTCTGTTCCACTATGCCAATGGAAATCATTAACGTTCTACTCTTCTAAAATATTTGCTCTTCCCTACTTCTTTTAATTTGGCTTGCTACTACTTGTGCAAGCACAGATGTCTTTATGATGGTTACCTTTCAGATGTTGCCTGTGATGAAGATGAAGTGTAGCTTTTATTCTGTGGGGTTATTTTATGTTATGTCACTGAATTGCCACATAGACTTGATGTGCCTTGATATTCGGTGCCACTGAGAACAATCAACATGGAAAACTTAGATAATCCACCAGATCATAAAATGAATAGGCAGAAGGGGAGTTAAATGTACTGGAAGCCTTTTGTGAGGTTCTAGAATTGGCCGTACAGTTTTACCTCCCATTGCCTGTATGCTGTACAGGTGTAGATATGTATGTGACTATATTCTTTTGGAACCGTGCCTCATTAAATAGCATCTACTCAATTTGTAATCAGCGTTCTGTATAGAAAGTTGTATATTTTTCTATTTCTTCACAGTTGGAGGCAAAACTGGCATCTTTCAATGGTTGAAGTAAAGACTACTGGGAAAGAACGACTAGTCTCATTTTCAAGTTATAGAATCGTAGAATTATAGAATGGCTTGGGTTGGAAGGGACCTTAGAGATCATCCAGTTCCAACCCCCCTGCCATGGGCAGGGACACCTCCCACTAGATCAGGCCACCCAAGGCCCCATCCAACCTGGCCCTGAACACTTCCAGGGAGGTGGGATCCACAACCTCCTTCGGCAACCTGTACCAGTGCCTCACCACCCTCACGGTGAAGAATTTCTTCTGAATGTATAGTCTAAATCTTCCCCCCCTTTCCAATCTATAGCCATCCCCTTTGCCCTATTGCTACATGCCTTTGTAAAAAGTCCCTCTCCAGCATTCTTGTACTTCAGGTACTGAAAGGCCATTATAAGATATCCCTGGAGCCTTCTCCAGGCTAAACAACCCCAACTCTCTCAGCCTTTCCTCATATGGGAGGTGCTCCAGCCCTCTGATCATCTTTGTAGCCCTCCTCTGGACTCATTCCAAAAGTTACATATCTTTCTTATATTGAGGAATCCAGAACTGGACATAAGAGAAGAGTAGAGTGGCAGAATCACTTCCCTCAACCTGCTGGCCATGCTTCTTTTGATGCAGCCCAGGATACAGTCGGCCTTCGGGGCTGCGAGTGTACCTTGCTGGCTCATGTTGGTCTTCTTATCTACCAGCACCTCCAAGTCCTCTGCAGAGCAGCTTTCAATCGTGTCATCCCCCATCCTGTACTGAAATCAGGGATTGCCCTGACCCAGGCATAGGACCTTGCACTTGGTCTTGTTGAACCTCATGAGGTTCTCACAGGCTCACTTCTCCAGCGTGTCCAGGTCCCTTTGTATGACATCCTGTCCTTCCAGTGTGGCAACTACACCACTCAGCTTGGTGTCATCTGCAGACTTGCTGAGGGTGCACTCAATCTCACTGTCAATATCATTGATGAAGATATTAAACAGCACTGGTCCCACTATGGACCCCTGAGGGACACCACTTGTCACAGATCTCCATCTGGACTTTAAACTATTGACCACTGCTCTCTGAATGCAACCATGCAACCAATTTCTTATCCACTGAACTGTCCACTCATCAAATCCGTATCGCTCCAATACAGAGAGAAGGATGTTGGTGGGGACTGTGTCAAAGGCTTTATAGAAGTCCAGATAGATTACATACTTCGGTTTTCCCATGTCCACTAACGTGGTTACCCCACTGTAGAAGGCCACTATGTTTGTCATACAGGACTTGTCTTTGGTGAAGCCATGCTGACTGCCTCTTATCACCTTTTCATCCTCCATGTGCTTTAGCATGACTTCTAAGAGAATCTGTTCCATGATCTTCCCAGGCACAGAGGTGAGGCTGACAGGTGGGTAGTTCCCAGGGTCTTCTTTTGTGACACCTTTTACCATTTGATTTCAGAACTTAACTTCTGGTTGTGGCCAGCTGAGGTTCTGAGCATTCCTTGTAAGTCTTTGCAAAAGGCCCCAGTGAGAACACACTTTGGCCATGAATTTAAAATAATTGAGTTATATGCAAGCTGAAATAATTATATTATTGGTTGGACTCGATGATCCGGTGGATCTCTTCCAGACTGGTGATTCTGTGATTCTATAACAAGAATGACCTGTTAAATATCCTGCCAGTGTTTAGAGAAGGAATGATACTTGCACAATGATGCTGTCTTTCCTGATGTGCCTAGCTGGTTGATGCCATTAGAAGCAAACCTTTAATGAAAGAGGTGAAAGTCTTGTAGGGGGAACGTGTAATTCGCTAAGCGATCCCGAAAACGATGGAGTACTGCCAGTGTTAGTGGAGAGGAGGCAAGCATGAGAGAGGAGCTTAGCTCTGAATCATCCACTTTGAAATTCTCCCTCTCTGTCAATTTTTAACAAGAGCACAGAAAAGCTAGTACCTTTGGCTACAGCCAGTCCTCTGCAGATATTCTCCCACCCTTCATGCTTAAAATGCAATTTTGAGTGTTCATTTAGTGCTATGATTGTTTTAAGCACTTGAAGAATGGGAGTCGGGTTTATTACTTTCATATGTGCATCCACTTGCTGTCTTTTGAGAGAGAGCAAAGTTTGACTAATGTAGAGCTCTCATAACATTTCTCAAACCCAAGAATAACTTGTTAAAATTTGCTTTTGTTTTGGATACCTCTGGATCCTTGTGAAACTTAATTGCCTGGCGTTATGATGAGGGTATCTCTTTTCTTTTTTTTTTTTCTTTAAAGACATAAAGGACAAGCATGAGTGTCCAATATGCTCTCTTTACTTGTCGTTAGGCTGCCTTTTCCGTATGTCCCTTGAGTGGGGGGGGAACTTGACCCATTCTCAGCCCCCACACCCCCAAGCCTTGTTTGCTTAACCTGCCTATTAACCTTGTCTTACCAAAGGCAGAAACCCTCCAGGGCAAAGAACTTCCCTTGCTACCGTGCTTGTAAAACACCTGGCATAATGGGGCCGCTTTTTGAACGTTGCCGTAATAAAAACACCGCTAGCTTTTCCAAAGCGTGAAACCTTAAATCCGGTGGAAGGGCTTCCCATGGCTGATGAGAGGGGACGGGAAAGGGAGGGCAGGAGCGGGGATGGCAGCTCTCCTAACCAGGCTCTCCAGCCTCAGCTTGTGTAATGGAAAATGGCAAGCATCCCTGTGGAGCTGAGCTGGAATGCTGAATTGTAATGGCCTGTGGAGGTCTGCAGCTCGTTTAAACAGAGTGGAAACATTGTAGATTCATAAAACGTTTGAGTCAGAAAGTTTACAACTTTCCTTCCTTGCGGCAAGGGAAAAATCTATACTGCAGCCTTTAGGTAAACATTTTAACGTTTGATGGGAATGTGAATGTGAAAATGCTGTTAAGTGCTCTGACTAGAGGCAAACTATACATTAAAATTAAAGTTTTGTATATTTTGTCTTTGCTATAGCACTGCTTAAATTTGATTAATTTTTTTTTCCAGCATGGTTTTCAGTAATGTTATGCTATGTGCCTGGCACTAATCAGTATTTACAGTAGGAAATTCTAAGTTGCTGTTAGGAGAAGAGAAAAAATTAATGCTAAGTGTGGTGTTCTCCACTGCATACCTTTGATGAATACAGAAGTCTGATAAGGGTTACTTAAAATTACAGGTTTTAAATATTACGTTGCAAATTCTGCTGCTTTTTTAATTCTTCTTTTCCTTTAAAAAGACATACCACTGTAGTATTTATTAGTATATGACTACATAAGTACATTTACTCAGGGACATGGTTTAGGGGCAGATAGAAATGGCTGGATTTGATGATCCAAGAGTTCTTTTCCAACCTGGTGATTCTATGATTCTGTGATAACATTTGTGAATAATTATTGCCATTGATGAAGATGCAAATTCTGGATTTAATGAAGGTGATGGAATCTTCTGCCAAATCCACAAGCTTTAAAGTCTCCTTCTTGGAATCCTACCCTAGCGCAGTCTTCATTTTTTGACTCATCACTTGGATCTTAGATGTTTTCCACTCCCTGCTTTAAAATAATTGTGTTTGCCGCTGAGTTAACACTGATGAACCAGCCAGCAATAAGGTCTTTTGGGAAAAGGAGGGAAGTTGCTTCAATCTGTTTTCAAGAACTCATTGAAGAAAGATAATTTCTCCCTTTGGTGTTTTCTGAATGGTCAGAATCCAAAGGAGGGGAAGAGAAGGGAAAAGTGCCTGATTTGAGTGGCACTTAAGAAAAAAGCCAAAGCTTCCTCTCTTACCAGTGTGTATTGTCTTTAGGCTTTGCTGGCAGACTCCATGACACATTCACTGTCTCTTATTTCTCCATCAGGAGTACAATACATGATCTTTCTGTGCATCCCATGTTAAGCATGCAGAGCTGCAGGACCAGCTGGATCTGCAGGGATGTTGTGTAAAACACTTCATAGGCTTTCCTTAGCATGAAGTTTTAGAGAAGCCAAGCTCACAGGAGTTGTCATATTGTCTATTTCTCTGTTGTCACCCACAAAAGGTTTTTAAGCTTGTTGGTCAGTAAGGTTTGACAAAAGTAATTAAACAAAACAAATAATGGAAGTTCTTGTAAGCCTTATGGAAATGAGTACTGGTACAGTGCAGACCCTCAAATTAGTGTCTCTCCCTGAAAAGTAGCTTCAAGTTGAGCTGAACTGGTTGTGGATTTGCTGATGTGCCCAAGCAGCCATGCCATGTGGGCCAGTGATTGCAAGAAGGGCCCTTAGGAGCTCAGGCTTCGAAGGATGCACCATTGACAGGTGGTGTTCTTCAGTTTGTAAACCCCTCAGATTACATGATTGAAAAAACATGTTTTCTTACTGTAGAAATGAAAGGCTGCTCTTTGATTTTTAGGATCAGTCTCCATTAGTTGGAGAAGCTGGCTGGTGCCTTCATCTGTTACCAACCTTTTCTTTTCTCCCCATCACCTCAGCTTTGCGATCAGACTCTGGGTATGACAAGCAATTGCTGGCATTCCTCTTAAAGCTTTAGCCAAGAGTCTTATAGGAAACACATGAAGTGATGTGAATGCCTGTTTTCTCATCTTTCTTTCATTCCAACTTACATTTTATGACTGTCTTTACAAAGAAGTGTAAGAAGTCCTCCCAGAACAAATGCAGTGTAAGCTTGATGGTTAAGATTTTTACTGTTAGAATTTTTATATGCATGGTGCTCTCATCTTTCCAGAAGTTGTCTCCATACTTGGACAGTTACATACAAAAAGCAAGTTACACCTAATGGGGAGGTCCCATTTTCATATTTCCCTTTCACTGCAGAGTTGTAGGCTCATCAGCTATTGCACTTTAATTTCAAACCCAACCTTAATCCACCTCCTCTCTGAGGTGCCTGTCAGGTCTCTGTCCTTTCTGCATTTCATCAGTGTGCATTTGCCTGGTTTTCCAAAGTAGCCATCTTTAGGTGATCAAGGGGAAACTTCAGGTGCAGATCTGTGCATAGACTCGAGAACAGTAAGGAATTACAGAATTAGCTGTTTCAACAGTAATTTTAAAAGCAACTTTAAAGTGATATTGTCTCACGATTGCTTTTTCTGTGTTAAAAGCATAGGATGAATGGATGAGGGAACATCTGTGCTACATTCAGTATGAATGCAAAGGAAAGACATTTAATATGAATGGATGAGGGAGACGTCCCTGAAACAGGCGTCTTTGGCTAACATACTAGTTGCTAATTACAACCAGCCAACAGCCCAGTTACTGCAGTGTGTCGTGTGAGCTGCAGAGAGCTGTTCAAGGGGAGTTTTGAAAGCTGGTAGGCACAGAAGATTGCGTTCTCCTCTCTTTCCAGTGCCCTGCAGAAAAGGAAAAGTATTTAGGGCAGGCAGAGGGCAGGCAAGCAAAGCAGGTACTGAGCTGGTGGATGGGTGAGATGTGCTGGGTAGATGCAGATATTGATCTGCTCAGTAGAAAGCAAAACTTCACTGAACCAGCTGCAGTATCTTAAAGCCAAAGCTGGGTAACCTGTGTTTTTGTGCACAAAGGGCATGTGTTGATGTGAATGAAGAACAATGCTTGCATTCTGAAAACTTACTTTTTAGTAGATTGGTTTCTGCTTATTTTTGGTCTTTCCTGTACCAAATCAATCTGACAGGTAGTTGATCTATAAGCAAAGAAAAAGACTTTTAGTTTTTATTTCAGAATTATCCTGTTTCCTGTGAAATTGACTTGTCTAATTTTGGTTGGTCATATCTATAAGTGGTTTGACTTATATGAAGGAAATAGACAGGGAGGAAGAAGAGGAACCAGCATAATATGAAAGGAGCATAGGAAACATCTACCATTTCTACCCATCCTGTCTAATTTATGTCCTATTATGATGTCATTTAACTGGAATGGTTTTATTGAACATTGGGTAAAGCCAGTAAAATGTTACATGCACTTCACAGCTCTGTATTAAGTTCAGGTTAAGCTTAGGGCTTAACTAGCCTTTCACTTGTAGACCTCTGTAGTGGTTTACAGAGCTATTGTCCATGCAACTGTGGCATGGCATCTGGCAATGTGAAGGAATTCTCCTGGTATGTTTCCATATAAAATAAAAGAAATGAGCTGATGTAAACGCTCGTGGTTCTCAGTAGTTATTCCTCTGTACTATTTTAGGGTTTGTCTCTGACAATAGTTAAACTAAATAGTCGTAAGGATCTGGATGGATTCCGTTCCCTTAATGAATGGTTCCTCTTCCCAAAACAATATTGTCTGGCTATCACTTGTTGCCACCTGATTCCATCTTCTCTTTCTCTCCATTTCCTGTTGGCTGGGAAAGTTAGTGGGGAGTTTCATTTATACAAGGATTTATGCAATTAATCTGTAAGAAAGAATAAATTTTGTCATGGAAGATGCTGAAACTTTTTTATCCTTTCTGGCTTTAACCCCATTTTGTTTCCTGAGTTGGCTGAAAAAGGAGTCAAAACTTCCAATACCAAGTTTCCTTTAACAATCACAATAGTAGTTAGGAAACTGTGTTAGTTAGGAAAATCTGTAGTCACCACTTTGAGGCTAATTGAGTAGGTTGCAGGATCCTACAAAACTTCTGCTAATGGGTGTGGAGACGGTAAGCAAGAAATGTGGGCTGTGCTGTAAAGACTTGGGAGGTGTTGGGTCGTCTGCCACATGCAGGGGTTTAGGCTGCAAAACCACTAAAAGCTTTTGGTGCCTTAACAAGGTTTCATAGAAACTCTTGAGTGAGAAGTGAACAGAACAAGTCAGCACTAAAACATGGTACAGCACTGCTGTTTGCTAAATGTGGTGTAGCCTGTCACTTGCTTAAAACCAAAATCATTTCACTAGCCCATTAATTTCAACAAGCTGTCTGTGCAAGCAGCTGAGTTACCTTGGGGCCATTAAAGAACTTTGTTGTCCTCTGATGGATCATAGAATCATAGAATCACTGGGTTAGAAAAGATCCACCAGGTTATCGAGTCCAACCATTCCCACCAATCTATAAACCATGCCTCTCAGTGCCTCATCCACTCATCTCTTAAACACCTCCAGGGAAGGTGACGCAACCACCTCACTGGGCAGCCTGTTCCAGTGCCCAGTGACCCTTTCCATGAAAATAGTTTTCCTAATGTCCAGCCTAAACCTCTCCTGGTAGAGCTTGAGGCCGTCCCCTCTTGTCCTGTCCCCTGTCACTTAGGAGAAGAGGCCATTACCCTCCTCTATAACCTCCTTTCAGGTAGTTGTAGAGAGCAATGAGATCTCCCCTCAGCCTCCTCTTCTCGAGGCTAAACAACTCCAGCTGTCTCAGCCATTCCTCATAAGGGCTGTTCTCCAACCCCCTCACCGGCTTCATCTACAATTAGAGCAAAATGTAACAAATTGGTTTATTTTTTTTTTCTCTGAAACATCAAGTACAACAAACTGAACATCACAGTTCAGAAAATATACTAAAGTCTGAAATAATTTCCATCTCATACTAGTTTAAGTTGTTCCTATAATTATGGAAATCATCATCCTTTAAGATTTTTCCTTTAAACCTGGATAGGGCCTATTAAATAAGTGGCAGACTGGAATACTGTTAGGTACTTGCTACCAGCCAAAGGAGACAATGACTTACCTCTGTGCGATCATAACAGAAGCAATAGCCTATTTAAAACAGAAGGAGACGTATTGTGCTGCGTATCCTGTTTGACCATCAAGGTTTTCAATGTAATGTAATTATTGCATGAGTGGTGGTGGAAGAATCTTCCATTTAATTCATCAATATTAGAAAAAATAGAGTGAAAAACTTGAAAAGCCTGCTGAAGGAAGGGGATGGAATCTTTTTAAACACAAGTGAAATTTTATAGTTTATGTATTATATATATATCAAGTTACTCCATATCCTTCTTTCTCTATCCATAACATTCAAATAGATAAGAAGTGGTTTCATGCTGTTGAATGTCAGGAGAGCTGTTCCAGCTCACCTTCACCATCAAGAGTACAGAAAATCAGTGTGGTTCATAAGCTATTTGGGAGAGAATATTTTGGAGTTAGTTGTCACTTATGTATTTTCAGGGCCCAGTTACATTTATTGAAGATTTCAGTGAAACTTTATTTAGAGTAGCTCTGTTAATGACCTGTAGATTTTTTTTCAACATGCTGTTGTGAATGATTTATTATTTGCAGAGGCTAGAGCAGTGGTGGAAGAAGGGTGTTATTTAGAAAGTAGCTCCAAAAGAAAAGCATACTTTATCTTACTAAAACAAACTGCATTGTGCTGCCAATAGCCCTTCTCCAGCTGAGGCAGGTAGGGAGATCCAAAGGTGGAATTTACCTTGATGTAAAAGTCATCCTCAAATTATAGAATTTGAAGCCAAAACAGTCCTGTCTTTCTTTTAAGGTTCAGTTTTCTACTCTACTTTTCCACCTGTACACTAAATTCATTTTCCAAATGTTTGAAGTTTGGTTTTTGAGGTTAGTCTGCTTTGGTTACAGCCAAAGTGTACAGGTAGTCTGAATGCTTAAAGCACTTTTTTGATAAGAGGCTCTTGATGTAGACTCTGTATAGACTTGAGCTTTGGGGACTTATGGGGGCCGTAATCTATGTTCAAAAATAGACACATGAAATAAATACATTTTTGTGTATACATCTGTAGGTGCTGTTACTTTTTTTAATATACATATCTGTATTTCTTAAAATTTTGTAAGTCAGTGCAAGCAGGTAGTGATGGGTACAGTTCCTTGGAACAGAAGTTACTTTCATAACAACACAACAGTCCAGTGATTGTAGGTGTGGGTGTTATTGTTCCAACCCCCTGACTGTATGTTTGTTGCACTAGAATAAATTGGTAATTTAGTAGGTTGCATACTGGGGTATATTTTGTTTGGTTTTGGTTTTTTCAATGCAATTTTTCAACATACACTGATATAGAACGTGTTAAGTGCCATTAATCAAAGCCACATTTGTTGAAGCTACTAACACTTCTGAAACGGTTACAGAAGGTGACAGAAAAGATGGATGAATATTTGGAACAAGTCACTGATTTTATTCTTTTACAAGACAGTTCACTACTGATACTAATACCAGTTTAAAATACTTTCAAAGGAAAGTAGGTCTCACTTGGCAACATGTGTAAAGATAGGTAAGATAGCATCAGAGGTATCTGATTTGAGAATTCTGTGTTTGTAATTCGTGTTGTAAAGATGCTGAAGCAACGTGTTACTAGGAAAGTGTGAGTAGAAAGAAGAAACATGACTTTGAAAGGATGAACGTCCCAGAGGAAGTGTTGAAGCATCTAATCTTGGATCACTTCAAGCTTGCCTTGGCAGAGCCCTAGAATAAAAATAAAAAATGCTCTTTACGCTTATGATGACAGAGCGTGGGTTCTATCTCCCAAAATCTCAGCTTTTTGCATATTAGCTTCTGGTGTAATTTATTGTTGTGATGTCCAGAGAAGAGACACCAATCCATAGGTAGTTGGAAAAATTTTTTTTTGCTGTTTTTTAACTTTGATACAGATTTAAAAATCCAAGGAACAGGCAAAATTCAGGCAATGGTACTGCAAGCCTTGACAAACCACCACATTACCTTCTTCCTGATTAATTTTAATACATGACTGCAAACTGTAATAATAGTGAACATAGTAGATTTAGCACATCAATACTTCACCTCTTTGATGATAAAAAGGTGCCTTGTTCTGAGCAGGTTATAATTATTCTTTCACATAAAATTCCACTTGTCTCTATGCTTTAATGTGAGGAAATAGCTGGGGACTTTCACTGTGGTTTGGGCCTTTCACCCTTACTGGTTGGCTGTTAAGTGGTGAAAACAGTCAAGATAAGCCTATAACATACAGGTTTCAGCAGCTGCCTCTGATTCTCCTTCGGTCTAGTCTATGAAGATGAAGTAGGATGAAGATGTAAAGAAGAATGAGTCAAGCCTGAGATTCAGCTAGGCTTGGAAAAAGCTGGCTGACTTTTGTGATAACATGTCTAGTAAGTAAAGTAGAGGTTCATTGCTGGAGGTTGCCTTGGTTTTGTTTTTTAACTATGGGTAAGGCCAGTTGGACCGCAGTTGATAGCACAGATTTATAACACAACCCTTGTGATTGGAGGAAAGCCAGGAACTTGCCAAGAAAGAAAAAGAAGTGAAGCTTGAGTTGCATTGTTTGTGGGACTCAAGTAGCATCAGCCTTGCTTTTTATTCCCTTTATGTTCCATAGCAGCTGTGCCATGCTGATAGGGAAACAGCCTAGGAGCATTTTTGATGGCCACAGGGATTTGAGGTGGATTAGTTGTGTAATCAGTCATTCTGCTCTAGTTTTCCTGAGGAGTTGAATTTAATGCAGTGGTGGGAAATGGTGATGAAAATAGGGTTTGGGGCCATAATAAGGGTAGGGCCTAATAATTGGTGCAGGTGAAGAACAAGCTAGCGATAAAGGGATTAGAGACTTGTTGATTTGCTAGATGAGTCCATGGCTGGGCAAAGACCCCTTTAGTCCCCCTTCTGCCTCACCTCCCCAGCTTGAGATGTAGAAGCCTTGGCTTGTTGTGGTTTTGAAGATGAAGGCTCTTCCAGTGTGTTGGATGAAATATAGTAATCATATAATATATTATGCATATACTAATATATTAATTAATTAAAAATAAGAATATAGGATTTTAAAAGCAAACATTAATAACCACATTTTGTTTCTTTTACTAAGTTGAGTAGACATGACTTTTTCTTGATAAGGCTAATTATAGGCCTAAGACAGGAGAAGGAGGTGTTTAGAAAACTGCTTGCTGGGCGGAGAGGGAAAGGTGTGTGAGCTTTTGGTGTGGTGGATGTTGTGGCTTTTGTTTGAAGTCTCACTTCCACCTGTCATCAAGAATGGGAAGAAGCATTAAAAAACTGATGAGGAATGGAGAGAGAAATAAACTGTCCAGGCAGAGTGGCAATATGCAGCCAAGCCTTGCCTGCTGGTGGATGGTTCTGCACAGTCATGATTCCTCTGGAAGAGGCACATATACAGTTTCTCTGTTAAGGCATTCCTGTTGCCCCTTAGCAACTGCCCACTTCACACAACAAATACTGCTTTCCAAGAATTAGTGTGGGCATCATTGCCTACACCACTGCATGTATATTAAATACATACTATTCCTCTCTCAGGTGGATTTGCTGAGTTCTCCAGCTCTTTCCCCGGTCTCTGTGAAGGAAAATCCACGCTCGTTCCTACTTGCATTTCTCAGCCCTGCCTACCTGTCTCCAACATTGGCCCAACCAGAATCCTGCCTCATCTCTATCTAGGGTGTCAGCGGGATGTCCTCAACAAGGTGAGTGTTGTGTGTGTCATGGTGTTTACATGGATGAGTACATAATCTCCGCATGTCTTCATCCATGCTTCTATCATACTGCATCATTACAGCTATAAAACATCTAAATTACATAATAGCTCTCTGTACATAAGCCCTGGAAAGCTATGTTAGAACTAATGATGTACAGACCACATAATTAATCCATGTGTCATGTAATATGTAACTTGGTTTCCTCTCTCCTTCGTCTCTGGGAAGATGATAAGGTACCTTCCTCAGTAACCTATCAACCAACAGCCAGCTATCAAATCTGCTATTTCATTTGGTCAGGTTCTTTCTTGTGTATTGCTGTGACTGGTTTGTTTTGATGATTTTTGGATGTTAATATATTAATGATTACAGTAGGACAAAGGAAGATTGTTTTTTAGTATTTCCTTCAAGTGCTGGAAAATATAACATTTAAATACCATGAATTGTAAGGACATGAATTGTAGGGTCCAGTACCTGAAGGGAGCCTACAGGAAAGCCAGGGAGGGACCTTTTACAAAGGCTTGTAGTGATAGGAGTATGGGCAAAGGATATAAACTGGAGAGGAGCAGATTTAGACTAGACATAAAGAGGAATTTCTTCATGAAGAGGGCGATGAGACACTGGCACAGGTTGCCCAGGGAAGCTGTGGCTGCCCCATCCCTGGAGGTGTTCAAGGCCAGGTTGGATGGGGCCTTGGGCAGCCTGGTCTGGTGGGAGGTGTCCCTGCCCATAGCAGGGGGGGTGAAACTGGATGGTCTTTAAGGTCACTTCCAACCCAAACCGTTCTATGATTCTGTGACTACTACAAATAAGTCTTTGCACGCCTAATAAAATGTTCAGACCTGGACAATCAGTGAGGTAATTTAAAATGAGTTTTTAGGGTAGTACTGCACTAATAACTTTTAGTGTTTCTAAATACATGTGTGCTTAGTAATTTATGTTCTTAAAGAATAGCCCAGGATATTTTGATATTCTTAAAATAGTCAGCAAAGTTATGGCACTTGCAGAGTGCTGGACTATCCGATGTCTAAAATGAGAGATTTTCTCGAATTGCTACAGATCTGTGTATCCACAGATGTTTCTTTGGATGTTTGCCTCCATGAGGAGACCAACTCATGTTGCTTGCAGTCTACATCCTGGCTCCCTTCACAAGTTTATTACTTCTGCTGCACATGCCTTCTTGCCTCCCATATCGTCTGTCATTCCTGTTTATTAGTTGAATCTCCCATAGCCTTTGTAAGTTGGCATTAAATACATATATGGAGGAGAGAGGAGTGCTTGACCCTAACATATTGCCTTAATTATGTGCAAGGCTTATGTGTGTGGTTTGTAGCCATATATAAAGCTTAAAAGAGGAACATTATCCTAATAAAGTTCTGTAACTGGATCAAATTCATATACTTTGGCCATCATTTTCACTGGTTTCTTCTACTTTTACACCATCCCAGTCTGGCCATTAATAGGCTATTTTTGGACTCTTCACAGTTGTTTTAAGGGGGTCTTCAACACGCAAGCAATCATGTGGAAGGTAACTGTGCTTTTTTCATTGCACACATGAAAATCTTTTCTATGGAGGGTAGTCAGCAGTCAATGTATTTACTTTGTCTTTTAAAATCTTCCATGTCTGTACTGCCAGGCAGCAAGTCAGCAATTCAAACTTTATTCACTTATGCTGGATGTCAAAGCAACTTATTACTTTTCCTACCACAGAAGTAATTTGCAATCCATAGACAAAAGGTAGCAGGAACTCAGTAATTAAAAAAATAAAATCCATGCTTTTACATGGTAGAGTCTTAGAAGAATGCTTTCATAGAATCATAGAATAACCAGATTGGAAAAGACCCACTGGATCATCGGGTCCAGTCATTCCTGTCAGTCACTAAACCATGCCCCTCAGCACCTCGTCCACCCGTGCCTTAAACCCCTCCAGGGAAGGTGACTCAACCACCTCCCTGGGCAGCCTCTGCCAGTGTCCAATTACCCTTTCTGTGAAAAATTTTTTCCTAATGTCCAGCCTAAACCTCCCCTGGCAGAGCTTGAGGCTGTTCCCTCTTGTCCTTTCCCCTGTCACTTGGGAGAAGAGGCTATTACCCTCCTCTCACAACCTCCTTTCAGGTAGTTGTAGAGAGCAATGAGATGTCCCCTCAGCCTCCTTTTCTCCAGCCTAAACAACCCCAGCTCTCTCAGCTTGTTTCCATGTGTGAATGTCAAGTGCTATCCTAGGTCACCATGGGGGTGAGGGAGCAACTTGTTCTCCTCCAGGATCTGGGGTGCGTTGCTTTGTTTGGGTTGTGACTGGAACTCCAGTGCTGTGGCTCTTAAGTGATGAATAATCCCAGAGGGATGAAAGAGGCTGTTCCTTTTCCTTGCAGTAAATTAGTGCCTATGAATAGGTGTTGGGCACAGGCACAATGTGTGATTGCCTCACCAGGAAAGGAATCCAATTTATAGCAGTCAGGAATTTCATTATAGAGCCAGAGAAAGCTAAAACTCCAGCTACTACTAGTGAGTCCGAAGTGTGGCAGACCTGGTGGTGGCTCTCTTGCCTATTAATCTATAATTTTGATGTTATTTCAGTCCCTCAGACATCAGGAAGTACTGCAGATACTCTAGAATTAATGTTGGAAGCTCAGCAGTTGATCAGATTTGTACTTCCTCAAATATCCTGGGGAACTACTGTCAAGGGTTGCTGTATATTCCTTTTTTTAAAGAGAACGACAAAAATGACAGCATAAAATCCACAACAAGCTCAGTAAGTTGTTATTGCCTGGTGTTATTCTTGACAGTCAATCTTTTGGAAGTTCCTCTATAGAGGACTAAGGTATCTCTTCGGTTTCTGACTCATTTGAGGACAAAACCACATCTTACAATTTCTAATTGTTGCTTATACCTTTGTCCTCCTACTTTGAAGAAATAGCAGGCACTGTGCCCTGGTTTCAGCTGGGATAGAGTGAATTTTCTTCCCAGCAGCTGCTTGATTTAGTGTGAGAAGTCTGTTGATCATACACTGGTGTCTTAAGTTGTTGCTAAGAAATCAAGGATTTTTTGGTTTCCTGTGTTTTGCTAGCATACAGGTGCAGAGCCAGGTCAGCTCAGCACCACTGGCCCATGATGTGTTCCATACCAAACAGCAGGCTCAGTATAAAAATGGGAATTTGGCCATTTGAGGCAGTGAAGTGATCTGAGCTCTGATTTTTGGTTTTCTGCATTCTGCTATCTCCACGCTCAATGTTGGTGTCTGTGCTCACTGCTATTCTTGCACTCGCTGAAATTGCTTCTTGGGATGGGCTAATCATCTGATGGTGAGCCATTGTATTTGAATATATTCTTTTACGTCTATGATGATGAGATTATCAGCAGCAGCATCAACATCATAATCTCCAATTGTTTTATTAAAACTGCCTTTATCTCAGCCCACAAGTTTTCCCTTTTTTTCCCCTATTCTCCTCCCTGTCCCACCAGGTGGGGAGGTGTGACAGAACAGTTGCATGCTGTTTAGCTGCCCGCTAAGGGTTAAACTATGACATAATACTTTATTCTGAGCATGTCGATTGTTTGATGCACCGAAGTAGACCTTAGTGTCTTCATAGCTTATCTTACCTCTTCAGTTTTGGTGATTCCCTGTGGAAAATCTGAAATGGCTTCCATCTTTAATATCGATACCTTTATTAAACTAAAGAAGCTGTAGGGAAAAATTACAGTTTCTGCCTCTTAGAACACACTCAATATTTTCCCAGGTATCAGCAATTCTCAGTTTCCTGAGTTTATTCAGCTTCTTGATTCAACTCAAAATTAGCAGTAGCTGGGGATCAGCATGCTAGGAACATGACTGGCAGAGCCTGCTGCTTCTTTTGGTTCTGGGGAAGCCTGGATCCTACACCAGGGGCATTGGGCGAGAACACAGAGAATGTCTCTTACTACAACAAGTCCCCAGGAATAACAATACATGGTAAGAAAGTGCTGGGGCATGAAGAACATTCAAAAGGAGAGGGTGAGAAACAAAAACCAAGGATAAGTAGTAAAGCTCTGTTAGGACAGTCCACTGATAAGTGGTTACATTTGCATGCTGTCATTTCCTGGCCTTGCTGCTTAGTTAGCTACTGTGTATAAGAAGTCAGCTTTCTGTTAGTATTAGAACAGGGCAGGGGAGGCTGATTCTTATTCAAGTCCAGTTTTGGGTTGTGTTTTTTTAAGTAATTTCCTGAGACATTCTAGTAAGATTCCCAAAACTAATAAGATGTAGTTGTATATGCTGACCTTATTTTGCCATCAGATGCTATCTGCAAGTTCCCGTGATTCCTTCTATTGACCAGACATATCAATTTATCTAAAAATTGTCTCAAATTGCTGCAAAAAGATCTCTTTATCTGCACTACTGTTTAACTCGATGATTTAAAGCTGTGAATTTTCAGCGTGTTTTATTAAGATGAGCTTATCTTTTCAGAATCTTTATAAGCTTAGCTCTGTGTGAACCAGTAGGGAATTGCTTGTCTTGTTGCAGGACAATCTGTATTCATGACCTTTTAAGAATACTGACGTTCTTTGCCACCAATACCTCTGCTGATAATGCTTTATTTATGAATGACATGCAAACATGACTGCTTGGGTTTGTGTCCTGTAGCAAAATTAATGAATAATTCAGAAAAGTCTTCAGAGATTCTTTGTATTTTTGCTTTACAGGTTTTCTAAATGCTTAATTCTAAAAATGCTCCTTTTTTTTTTTTGGCAGTGTTGAAATAATGCGCATGATTTTTTTCTGGTTTTGCAGCGTTGAAATACTAAAAAGTTCTTCAGAAAAGTTCTAATAGAAAAGTTCATGTCACTTTTTTGGGTCTTAAGGTGATATGTTGGTGGTATTGCAAGAGCGTACTTACTATTACAGATCTTTGTTGGTCTTTGTGAAAGAAAGATGAACTAAATTCTGTGGTTATGGACCTGAATAAGCCTCCTACTTACATCTCGTATTTTGTACCAGTATTTAAGCTATAAAATGTACTACTTTGGTGCTTACATAACTATTCTTTTTTCTTTTCTTCCAGACCTGGATTTTATTTCCTGGAACAAAATAACATTTTAGGGTGCCATTTAATTTCCAGATTAAACAAGTCATAAAATGTAAATAAGCTGACAAAACAACATTTACCTTCTTTTTACAAAGTTGTTAGTATTAGGATTTCTGGATCTTCTTCACATCGTAATTCACTTCTTCCTCTTGGGTGCCATACAATGAAGGCACTGTTATGGTTATTATATTGCAGCATGTTGCACAGGGAATGATTGATACTTTAGAACAGAAGGAAGCATAACTTCTTTCTTTAGCCTTAGTCTTGAAGACAAGCACTAACACATTTCTGGGTGGTTTTTTGACTCGGAGATTTCAGACTTGGCGGCTGCAGGCTTCCTATTCCCATTTGAATAATCAATTCTGCAAAAGAAACCTTGCATAACTGTGGAATCATGATGGTTGGACTGTGCAGCCCACCAGTGCTTATGCTTAAAAAAAAAAAAAAAAAACCCAGAAAAAAACTAGTAAGGTTTTCTAATCTTCTTCTTAACTCATCATCATTCTCCCAGAATCCTTTAGCTGTTTTCTGAACTAACAGCCATCGTGGAAGCCCATTTGTTTGTGTGAGAGCTAAATGTGGTAAAGGGAGGTTTGACAGAGTCTGCTATGAAGGCCAGTGCAGGGCTGAAGGGAGCTTGCTGGTTGATTCAGGGAGATGTGAAGGACAGGAAAAGGGGAGATCAGTGATATGTTGGAATTTGTTGCCATTGATGAGAAGCTGGGAGTGTGACCTAGGAAACAATCAGGACAAGCAGCAATGAGGCTGAGAACTTATTCTAACACATCGAGCCTCTTCTCCCCCCCCCCTTTTTTTTTTTTTTTTACCTTTGCTGCAAATTCTGTTTCTGATTGTTTGCTTTGTGAATAGCTGCTCATCTCCTGTTCCGCTTGGATAGGTGTATTTACAATATGATGTATGTTCATCAGTTTAAGGTGCCCACACCTTCAGGCATCTCTAAATGTGCTGATGTGAGGGATTTTCGATGAAATTCCAGAGGTGGTGCTTATTACGCGCCAGTAAACAAAATGAGCAGCTCTCTAGCAGAAATTCATGTAAATTTAAAATGCAGCCAGTAGCAGTTGTATAGAGTGCCCTCTGTAAATGACTGAAGTGGATTCCCTTCTCCCCTGCAGTCCTTTGGTTTCTAATTTATGCATGTGTATATGTGCATGTGTGAGTATTCATCCCTTACACACACACACTGTAACATACAGGTGATGTACCTGTATACCATATATCAAACATCAGTTAAACAGCTCTGATTTGAACCAAATAAGACTTCTGGCTCTTCAGCTAAGTAACCATAATCTTGTTTCTTTTCATCAAAACTTCTTTATGCTTGCAGAAAAAAAATACATGTCGGGAAGAAGTGACCATTTGGCTTTATGACTGTATTTTTATACTGGTAGACCTCCAGTTGAAATCTGATTATCATAAGTTTGCTTTTTATATATATATAATAACTATAAAAGCGAAATGATTAAGATCAGCCTTTTTTTTGGCCTTTTTTTGTTCCACTTTAGTTTCAGACAGTTTCCACAGAAATCCGGCCGAAAGCTCCCCGGTGTTTGTGTTCAGCTTAACTACTGTCCAGGAGAACTAATGCACGTCACTTACTGCCAAATCTGAAACAGAGAAGATTTTTTTGATCAGTATTACTCAGACCTGCTTAATTGCTTTTCTGTGGCAAGATGCTTACTTGCAGGAGACTTGATCATTTTGGTAGAGCCCTCTCTAGTTTTATAGTGCTTGCTTCACATGTTTTAGCACTGTGGTATCTACAGCATCAGATACTACTTTGCACAGGCAAATACAAAGAGTACAGCAAGGTACAAAATAGAGGTGTCTTTTTTTTTTATTGGCAGTCATGAAAGTTGACTTTTTTAAAAAGCCCAGTTGACTCTTACACTTCAGATCTCTTTGCCTGTTGCTGTGATAATCCCTGGGATATGAGAGGACTAAAGACTGAAAATTGAAATATGAGCAACTAAATTGTAATTCAGAAAGCAGGACTTACATAAAACTGCAGTTAGTGTTGTGTGAAAATGGTCTGCATCAAGGTCTTCAGCTCTTACCCAGCTCTTTCTCTCAAGGTTTTGAGTGAGTTTTCCACTGTGATGAGGCAACCTCGGGCTTAGATACATGATCCAGAAAACATTTATTCAGATCAGCAAACTGTGTGTGGGAGGAGCTTGGTTATGTTGACAGCTTGCATGGTGAGAATTTAACCAAAGTAACAAAAAATTCCATTCTCTTAGAATTGATGCTTCATAGTACCAGAGGGTATCCCACCATTACTTCCATTCTTTGTTCACATGATTTTTATGGGCTTTCCAGTCCATACTTTCTTTGGACACACAGGATGTCTCATTAAAAGTTGTTTGAAGAATTAAAAGCTGGAGAGTTGTCTTTTTCACAAAGAGTACCCTGAAAACAGCTGGAGCAATTCCAACACTAATTTTACTTCAGATTTCAGCTTTGTAATGTGCCAAAGGTACCATTTGACATCTCTAGGCTTAATCTTTCTCTCTTTCCTAGGAGCTGATGCAGCAGAATGATATTTGCTACGTACTGAATGCCAGCAATACTTGTCCAAAGCCTGATTTTATTCCAGAATCCCATTTCCTGAGAGTGCCTGTGAACGACAGCTTTTGTGAGAAAATTTTGCCTTGGCTGGATAAATCAGTCGATTTTATAGGTGAGAAGAAAATTTAAATTCTCTCTCTAGAGCGGTTTCTGGATTCCTTTGTGTACCTGCCTTGCTGTTTTGCCTGGAGAAGACCTGAGTGCTTTTTGGGTGGTATGAAATCACCCTAAGGATCTACGTACACGATGACCATCACTTTAGAAGCACAGAATCAAAATAATGTAAGGAGATACTGCCGCTGTGTATTCCATCACTTATGGAACAAAGACACTTTTTAAGAGCACGACTCTACTTTCTGGCAACCTCGTAGATGCCTGATACGGGTCTGCAGAGAGTGAATTAGAGAATCACACATACAGATCCTGTCTTCAGCTTTCAGAAGTGAGCTGGCCAAATTTGAACTCGCCAAATTGTTCCATCATGAATGCTTGCTTTTTACTTGCATATAAAATTAGAAACAATCACCTTTCTCAGACATCTAAATAGGGTTGTTTATGTGCATGTTAAAATGCAGCGTGCTGTAACTGCAGTATGTTTCCTGTGTGGTCACATGCTTTTTCTATACTCAATGCTATACAGTGCTAGAGAAAATAAGTGATTTTTGTTTAAAGCTTCTGTGAGATTTGCCATTAGCAGTTTATTTTGAAGTTTTGAACAATTTTAAATAATGTGCCTTTCTTTGCAAACTCTTCATCGTGGTGTAATGCTACTGAGTGTGACACTTGCCAATTTCTTTGCTATGCAGAAAAAGCAAAAGCATCAAATGGCCATGTGTTAGTGCACTGTTTAGCTGGAATATCTCGTTCTGCCACAATCGCTATTGCATATATCATGAAGAGAATGGATATGTCCTTAGACGAAGCTTACAGGTAAGGAGAAAATTTCCCTTCAAATTAATTCTTGTGTCTTTTGGCTTGTTTTCAAGGTAAAGAATAAAAGGTTGTATGAGTAAGGGTTGAAGGAGACATGTTAACTGGTAGTTCACTGCCCTCTGCACAGTCTTAAATGTAGGCTTCCTCCATAAATGAACTGGTGACGGTGTGTAAACATCACACACCTAATATTTAATTCCCCATGTGTAAAATGTTGGTGTTGGTCTTTGCTCCAAGTAGGAGTTCAAACTGCTTATTAAATGGGTCTGTATGTACATACGTTCACACACACAACTATACCACAGATATAACAGTATCTTGTAAGTCAGAGAGAGAACAGAATGGATAGGGTTAAAGAAACAGAAGTGAGGATATTTATAATCATGCTTATGACAACTTCTAGGCTGGAGCTGTTGACTTCAGTCTGGTATTTGGTAATGTTCTTAAGGTTAACTGCCTGCAGGTAAAATGTCTAGGAATTAAGAAGGCTTCTTTCTTGCCATTAAACTCAACCAGAAAGTATTTCAACTGTTGCTTCTTTGTGGCACTGGGGAATTTTTGTAGGACCACCCTACCACGCACCCCCTTTTTTAACCTTTCAAACCCCACGTTTCTGTACTTGGATTGTCAACACTTTACTAGATTCCATGTGGCATGGCTGCAGTTTACCATGACTTCTTCATTTCATTTAACATCCTGTGTTGTTGTGTGGTACAGAAAATGGTGGCAGGTTGGCATAGCTAATGTGTCACTATGATGTGCGATGCAGAAGCAATTTGAACAATTGCGGTGGAGCAGGTGGAGAGTAGTACCTTCCAAAATTCCGAAACATTCATGAGGACAGAAAGATCATAGAGTAGTTTGGGTTGGAAGGGACCTTAAAGACCATCCAGTTCCAAACCCTCTGCTATGGGCAGAGACACCTCCCACCAGACCTGGCTGCCCAAGGCCCCATCCAACCTGGCCTTGAACACCTCCAGGAATGGGGCCTCCACAGCTTCCCTGGGCAACCTGTGCCAGTGCCTCACCACTCTCATCGTGAAGAATTTCTTCCTAATGTCTAATATAAGTTTTCCCCCTTCCACTTTAAAGCCATTTCCCCTCATCCCATCACTACATGCCCTTCTGAAAAGTCTCTCCCCAGCTGTCTGTGATACTCCTTTGTGGAGCCTGATTTCCATGAGGATTTGTTTTTAAGCTGGCAAACATAACTATGGATTCATTGAACAAAAGCCCATGTGAGACGCACCTGAAATGCCTCCCATTGCCTTTAGAAATTTTCCACAGTTTTTTAGTAGGGCCTGCTGACAATTTGGTGCCATGCAGTACTTTCAGTGTGTATGGCAAAACATGTTTTGCCAAGAGTCATAGGGGAAAACTCAGTTATTCAGATGTAGATAATACAGAGAAATTGGCGAATGTATCACTGAGTCACTAAAAAACTGCCTGGTCTTAGGCTGTGGTGGTCTGGAGGTTAGACCTGTAGAGTACTGAACACTTCTAAAATGCACAGGCTTCAGGAAACTTGTAAAGTGCTGCTTATAAATTCATACATGAAGTTTCTGCATTGAATTCTAGTTTCTTTCTTAACCGGAAGCGTCAATGGAGTGTGAAGGAAGAATCATCCCAGGCCTCTTTTTCTTTGCTCTAATACTGAAGTACTACTGTGAATTTTAGGTTATATTTTGCTGTATTTCTTTTGATATGGCTTAGTGAGGATGGCCCACAGCACGTTTTGCTCACTGGATTGGGATCTCTTGTTGGCAAAGCATGGAAGAATACTTCTCTCTAAGTTCATAAAAGGCATTAGATAAAAAGTTTGTCTGACACTATAACAAAACCAAAAAAGGTGACACTGTTACTTGAAGTGAAAAAACCCAAGGAAATAAAACCTTTGTAATCTTTTCTTTTGTGTCATACAAGGGAAACAAACATCAAAATCAAATTATATGTGTGTTTTCCAGCTGGAGAAAAGAGTGTGTGTTTTGAAATGAAAAAGTTTGCAGAGCCTTAAAACTTGTTGGGAGGATCCAGCAGACTTTCATGAACCCTTTTTGTTTCTAAAAAAGTTGGTTTTAAATTTAGGACTGCCTCATCTTTTAGGGTTCGACAAGGAGAACAAGTGGAAGGGAGAGGCTACAAGAACACAGACCAGAAATTTCAGTGTTGTCTAGAAGGATCTTGCTTTAAATAATCAAATAACAACTACAATTGGCTTTGATTGGAAAAGAATGAATGAAGACTCTGTGAATTCCTGGCGAGTGAATGGCTTACACTGGAGTAAAAGCTCCCAGATTCAATGCTAGGAAATTAACCTAAAGAATCTCTTCTGAAGAGACTTGCTAGTTTTCTCAATTTGCCAGTGTTGGCACTTCATGGTGGAAGTTTCCACTATTATTTTGCACAGTCTGATCTTCCAGGTCATCGAGTCAGCTCAGCTATTCTACTACTGTTTTTTGTTTGGCAGCTTTAAGGAAAAAGAACTGAATGCTGTGAGGGTTTTGTCTGGTATTTTCATGTGCCTGCTTGCCTTAGTCCTAGTGTATACAAATACGCACAAGTACACCTTTGAGGTTTCCTCATGCTGCTTTTAATGACTGCGCACTCACCATTTGTACACATCCCAGAGAGGTTTATTTTAGCTTTTAATAATATTTAATTTTCTCAGTGATAGATTATATGTGTACTTGTATTAGATTTAGCTCGTCAAGGTTTCTTCCCTTGTTAATTCCCTTGTCATCTGGTACTTTCATAGTTCCAGGAAAGCTTTTTAAAATTAAAAAAAAAAAAAAAAAGAAGGAGGAAGGATTTGGGCTGCTTTCAGTTGTACAGCCTGTAAAAAGGAGTACAGTAGTTATTTAGCTATATTGCAAATCAGACAAGTAGTAGACAATTGCTTTTGGATTTAACCTGGGAGTACACGACATGAAGTTGCACGAGTAGACGAGGTCCTGAGGGACATGGTTTAGTGTTTGATGGGAATGGTTGGACTAGATGGTCCAATGGGTCTCTTCCAACCCGGTGATTCTGTGATTCTGTGACATGCCTTCTGATACTGGTCTTGCATACATTTAGAGTTCTGGTTCAGGAAAACATTTGAAGTATGCACTGCACCTTGTCCATTTTCAACCATGTATGTAAGTGCATGTGTAGATTGGCGTGTGTGCGCGCGTCAGGCTGCTTCTTACAGCACCAGGAAACCAGGAGTCCCAGTGGTTTGATAATACTCTTGTCCTTTACCGCTAAACACCTACAGAGCTGGAGAAAGCATGTCTGTTTTAATGCTGCATTTGGTGCTTTCTGTTTTTACTTTTTGATTATCGTATCAGTGGTTAATACCTATGGGCAGTAGAAATTGCTGGCGTTTGCTGTGTAAGGTCAGCATGTGTCAGAGTAACCTACTTGACAAATGAAAATGCTAAGAAGCACTGCAGTAACAGCACCATGAAAGAAAGAGGTGAAGGAACAAGGGGCTTCTTCCCTCTGAATAGTGAGAAGGATGGGCTGCTTTCAGCAGCATGTGGGAAGCAAAGGTCTCTTGGCAAGTTCGTGCGGAACTTGAGGAGCTCAACTCTGGTCAGAAACCAAGGTAGCAGAGATCCCACTGGTAAAGTAAAAGAAGGGAAATAATTCCCTCAGACTTTATTGTGGACATCAGAAAGAGTTAAAAGGAATGCTTTTGTTTTCCCTTTTTAAATCACCTCTAAGTAAGCTATAGGTAGAATTGTGAATATCCGGCATTATCTTGCTTAAAAGCTGCCTTTTTTTCCCTCCATCCATAAGTTACCTATGCTTGATTGAACCTCAGTCCCAGCAACCTGACAAGTTGTAGTATTCGCAACACTCATTCTAGAGTTATTTCAGGAATGAGCAAGCAGATCCCTAAATTAATTCCTGTTTTGTTTGTCCCTTCTTTCTAGATTTGTGAAGGAAAAAAGACCAACCATTTCTCCCAACTTCAACTTTCTGGGCCAGCTTTTGGACTTCGAGAAAAAGATCAAGAACCAGAGCAGTCAACCAGGACATATTAGTAAACTGAAACTTCTGCATTTGGAAAAAAGCAGCGAGCACGTGGTAGTCCCAGAAGGGGGGCAGAGTAGCCTTTCCACTAACCAGCTCTGCATTACCGCTACCTCCGAGATCGTGGAGCCGAAGCCGATGGACTGCGGCGGCGCACCACACAGGCACTTGTGCCCTCTGGAAGATGGCCCGCTGGTACAGGGCATAAACGGATTGCATGTCTCCCTTGATAAGGTGGAGGACAGCAACCGGCTGAAGCGCTCCTTTTCTTTGGATATCAAATCCATGTCCTACTCAGCAAGTAGCAACCGTGTGACTGCGTCAGTTCAGGGCTTTGCCTCATCTGAAGACACCCTGGAGTACTACAAACATGCGACTGCTTTAGAGGGCAGCAACAAGTTGTGTCAGTTCTCCCCTGTCCAGGAGGTCTCGGAGCAGACCCCAGAAACCAGCCCTGACAAAGAGGAAGCAAACCCTCCCAAGAAAACCCAGAGCACTTGGCAGCTGGAGAGCCAGAGCAAACGGCAGCACCTGGGGAGAACCAGTGGCAGCGCCACCACTCAGCGGTCACTCCTGTACCCTCTCCACCGGAGCGGGAGCATGGAAGACAACTACCGAACGAACTTCTTGTTTGGTCTGTCCACCAGCCAGCAGCATTTGGCAAAGTCTGCTGCTGGGCTGGGCCTCAAAGGTTGGCACTCGGACATCTTGGCTCCTCAGACATCGGCTACGTCCCTTACCAACAGCTGGTATTTTGCAACCGAGTCCTCACATTTCTACTCTGCCTCTGCCATCTATGGGAACAGCGCTGCTTACTCTGCCTACAGCTGTAGTCAGCTGCCCACGGGCTGTGACCAGGCCTGTGCCGTGCGCAGGAGACCAAAGCAGGGTGATCGAGGTGACTCCAGGCGGAGCTGGCATGAGGAAAGCTCTTTCGAAAAGCAGTTTAAGCGCAGAAGCTGCCAGATGGAGTTTGGGGAGAGCATCATGTCAGACAACAGATCCAGAGAAGAACTGGGAAAAGTAGGAAGTCAGTCGAGCTTTTCAGGCAGCATGGAAATCATTGAAGTGTCTTGAGGGGCAGCAGACTTGTGTGACTGTATCAGAGTGGCTTCCCCCTCCAAGGCTGCTCCCCCGGCATTTTAAAGGTCCCTGTAAATCTGAAAAGAACAAACTTCATGCAAAAAGGTGGGGGAGGGAAGAAACGTGAGGCTTCAGTGTGAACACAGTGACTAGGTTAATACAGTGGAGAAATGACACGTGAACATCTACCCGAGGAGACTGAGCGTACTGCTGGGTTTTCCTCCTCCCCTTTCCTGGAGAAGGGCTGAGCATTTCAGAGATCTTTCCCTGACAGAGGAAGCAATTATATGCAATGGATTGCACATCCTTTCAGTGTTTTTTTACAAAGGAAGCTCTCTTGGTATCAAAACCTTTCTCTGGTTCCACTGAAACACGTTTCTACCCATCAAAGCTAGTTGTGTTCTCCCTTTCTCATACCCCACATCTTCACCAGTGCACCTTAGCCCTGACACTGAGCCAACCTCTGGAAGGAGACCATTTTCCCCATATAGTGATTCCAAAGGATGTAGGGACTGGTTACAGCAAGGCTGGGCTGAACAGACAGTTCAGACAAATGTAAATACTGGTCTAACTATTGTTCTACTGGATAGGCTTTAGGTGGTTCACTAGAAAGCTGCTTCAGAGAAAAGAGAAAGAAACAGTACCTCAAAAAAACAAAAAAAATAAACTAGGGCTTTATGGCTGCCAGATGCTGGGAGTCAGTTCTTAAGCAATGTGAATAAGTAACAAGTAGCCACATTGGATTCTGGGTTTTTTTTAAAGCTGTCTACGCACAAGTGTTGCAGTTGGCCGAGCAGTAATTCTTAAAAATGATGAATGAACCCTACTTACTGTCTTCTCCAGTCTTTTGAAACATAACATAAGCAGTATTTGTAGTTTTTTTGTGTTAAACCAGTTTCTGGGAGAGGGGTAGCTGCTTTGGCTTTGAGCTGCAGTAAAGGGGTTAATATTTATGGTTCCATGCAAGACCAGTAGCTGGTACATCCCAACAGCCTCTTCTTGCCAACTGAACAGACAACTCTTGACAACTTAAATATTTTGTTTGGTTTTAAAACTAAAAATGAGCTGTCGTCCTTCACTTCCATTAAGGAACTGCTCTTCTTTTCCGGTTCCAGTAACCTGTGGGATAGGAGTAGTTCAGGTGGCTGGGGTTTCTTCTCTATCCCAACCGTGGTGACTTGGAGGTAGAAAATTTTCATTAGTTCTGCTGGCTTCATCTGAGAAAGTCTGGCTGGGCTGCCTGAAGGTGGCCCTCCAGCACCCCAGCTTATAGTGTGGAAGGAAGGGGGTTTGAGAAGAGGCAGTATTAGCTGAAGCCTGCTCACCTCCTGTGGTCACAGCTCCAAAGGAACATGGTCCTGGACGTTGTTCTCTGTCCCAGTGTAGGGTGTTGGATTCCCAGCGTGCTGATGTGTGATTTGGCTGCAGCCCTGTCTAGGTGTGCTGCTGCTGGCTGGTACCATGTCCTCACCACCCCAGAAACTTGCCCAGCTCAAGGAGTTGTTGCTCCCCTGCGGCCAGCAGGGCTGTTCCGTGGCAGCTCAGCCCCAGCCCTCGTTGTGGTGGTTTTGAGAGCAAACCAGCTGCATCATAGAATAATAAAATAACCAGGTTGGAAGAGAACCACCGGATCATCGAGTCCAACCATTCTTCCCCTCCAGCTTTTGCCATTCATGCAGTGCCTTGGCGGCTGCTGCTCAGACTGGTCTGTGCTGCGTCGCTGCAAGAGGTTTGTGGTCAGCGATGGGTCTGCCAGAGGCAGGGAGCAAAGCTTCATCCTTGCTGCTTCTGTGGGAGCTGCACAGGGGTGATATTGCTCTTGTGCAGCACCCCGAGGACAGGCCTATCAAGGGGAACTGTGTTGTTTTGTCCCATTTTAGTGCAGGCAGCTGAAAATTGTAAATTCCATGTGACAAACGCCCCTCTGGCCAACAGCTTTAAAAAAAATGTCAGCGGCAAACTGAAGCCCTTCTTAAAGTCAGCAGCTTGGGTTATGTTTTGATTTTACTGTAAGTTTAGCTAGTTTGTGACTCAAATCTCAGGTTTTACTATATTGAAAAGCGGAGAAGATTTTGTCATTGTTTTGTGGTTAGGATGTGACTTTAATTTCCTACAGCTGACTCTCTTAAAATAGCACTGAAAGCTACAACAGTGATTAATTTGATGCTAAAATGTGCAAAAGGCACAGAGAAAGCGGCGGCACCAGGAGTAACAGAACCCAGAGGCTGTGCTTGTGATGTGTATAAGAGATGCTGGAAGAAGGGGTATTCTGGGCAAAGGATAGGTTGACACCACACTGGAAAGTATGTCAGGTCTTGGCTAGTCATTAAACATGCCTGCCACTTCTCTCTGTTTACATATCAAGTGAAAGCGATTACATTACAACTATTTTCAGTATATATACACCCCCTGCCGTGTGTATATACATATATATAGATGATTCAGCAGTGCTCCTCTCGACCAGATTTCAGTAAAAGCCCGTGTCTTTGATTTAAATCAGTTGATAGGGGTTAACACAAAACAATCCCTAGATGCAGAACCAACTGCCCTGTCTTTTGTGCTCTTTCACTCCCCTTCTATACGTACAAATGTGTATGTTTGGGTTTTGTTTGGTTAATTGACTTCTGAGAAACTGAAATCTGGTCTTCTAGCTCTGTGATTTCTAGTAATGCAATGGTCACTGAATGAATCAAAGCTGTAGGCTTGGTATTTTTAGGGACAGGTTCTTGTGGGAGGAAGCCTTAACCCCATGTCCTGCACAGGGTGGTGTCCTGTCTCCTGTCTGAACTGGTGTCCTGTACCTGAACAATGCTGGAAATGGGGTTTTAGAAGTGTGTAAAGCAAAGCGGAGGATGTGAGGGGGTAAATGTGTACATGTTCAGTATGAATATAAATGTTCTTTGGTGTATGGCAAGCTGTTTAAATGGTTCAGAGATGCGAGTTTCTCATCTTGTGTCATGAGCATTACCTGTATGTTATGATGAAATAAAATCAGAAATGGTACCTGTTTATATAGAAAGGCTGAGGAGGGAGCCTGTGTGCTTCTGACAATGGAGGCTGCATAACCCACCTGCAGTACGAGCTGCTTTCCAACACCCAGGACCGTAAGGGAGCTCAGCCTTGTCATATCTATTGTTCTCTGCGGATGCGTGTCATGTCTCTTAATGACACAGGCTGGGCAGCTTTGGACTGCTTATCGCAAGCAGTGGGGATTTTACAGCACCAGTAACAGTTTCAGCCTCTTCCCTGTTCCTGCTTACCCCACCTCTTCTGCTCCCTGAAGCGGCAGCAATGGCACTTCTCTGTAAAATAACAATTTACAACGTCTAATACCACTGTGAGTAAACTGTTCCCAAGGCAGCTGTGCTGGTCTTTCTGAAGCAAGTATTTCAAGTTCGTTACCCAGGATGAACCCCATGGGTCTGTTTTTTCTCCGAGACTTCGTATTTGAAGAATTTAATTACTTGTTTAAATACTTGTTTAGACTGATTCTGCCAGTCCTAAAGCATTCAGAGCGACTTCTGATTGCTGAGGGAGGGTCTGGCCCTCATCACTCCTTCAGAACACAGCTTATCCAAATGGGGCGTGTATTAAATCCTGTAGTCAAATAGGGCTGCTACAGTTATATCCTTGGGTGGCAAAGTGTATGGGTTTGTGTGCCTTCAACCTCAGGTGCAGCAAACAAGCATTTTCTTTTTAAAAAACAGATAATTTCAAAGCACAGCTCCAGAAAGGGGAATGCAGGATCTTTGGCCTCTCTAAGAGGCCATCAGCCAGAGTACAAGTAACAACCTGCATGAGCTTCTGTGCTTCTTGTTTCTACAAACACGATGTACTGGCTTTTACACAGAAAGCTTTCAGTCCTTGCATGCTAAGCAAGAACCATGCACAATACTAGATCTAGATGGCATCAGCTTGTTATCATAAAAGAGGTTGACTTGACAGTCTTCTAAGATTAATCTGTCTGCTCTGGACTCCATTGTCCACTTCTGAGCCCAGTAGATCAGACAATCTGTTCCCTCAAGTTTGGTTTTTTTGAGCATGCACTCTAGCTTTTAACCCTCCTCATTTTGCCTGCTTTGCAGGACTTGCTCTGCTCTTGTTCCTCCATCCCTCTGCTCTTGCCCCAGCCAGTAGAAGCCTCCATGAAGAAACAGTCCATCTCTAGTTAAACCCAAGAGACGACTGAAATGTCTCACGCGTGTCAGCAACAATTAATTTCCATTTCATTGACTGCCATCACTGGGAAGGGGGCCCCTGAGGTCACTGGACTCTTGATTTAACCATCCCAGCTACATTCCTAGAGTGAAGTGAACTGAAAACAGAGCGAATATCCCACCAGCATAGGCCAGGTAGCCTTCTGAGGGGGCCGGAGGGGCAGGTTGGGGTGTGGGACTAATAGAGAAAGTAGAAGTGTGGTCATTATATGAGCTGCTGTTTTTACAAACTCTGTTCATCAACTGGGCAGCTTGTTATGCTTTGACTCACAGCCCAAGTTTTAAATGGATTTGTGATGAGCTGGTGGTTTCAAAAGCCCAGAACAGTGGCCTGGCACTTCTCTGAGGACAGCAGGGGCATCCTAGTAAGGTTGTTAATGTCCCTTCCTAAATCTGAAATAAGTGAGGTTTAGCAAAACTTACCTACCTCAACATTTTAATTTGATAGCCATACCCTCACTGACCACCTTGCGAGCCTCTATTTGTGATGTTTCAGAGATAAAAGTACACTTATTCTAGTACTCTCAGACCTCCCAGAATTGATGTGATGCCTGTATATCACACACAGAAAACCACGGTTGGGAATTCACGTAGAAGAGTGTTCATAATACATTAGCGTAGCCTGGCAACTGGCCCTTCCCTTTGAACCATGCCTAGAGAACTTCATGGCCCTTGGGCCCAAATTTTTGCCCTGAGGCAAAATGAAGTGTTTCTGTAGTGAAGCCTTTGGCTATTCAACACTTCAGGAATATTAACAAGAGCCACTATAAATAAAAAAAGGAAAGGGAGCTATTTCTAGCCTGCAAGACTCAGCCCTCTGGGAAGGGGCTGCTGTAGCACAGAAAATGCTGTGAGCCAGACATCTGGGGAACTGCTGGAAGGGATTGCTCACTTTGAGGTGTGGATTTCAGCTGCTGATTACAGGGACCCTCACCCAGCACCACTGCTGTACAAAGCCCAAGTGGGATAGATCAGAGGCAGCATCCGATTCCTTTAAAAACAACACTGCCCCCCTCAACCCTATGTTTGTCTCCTCTCTCTTTATTTGTCTCCTCTCTCTTTATTTGTCTCCCCCTGTGCAGTAGGCAACAGCTCATCACTGCTTTACTTTCCCACTACCAGGACAGCAGCATATGCTGCAGGTTTGGTCACTTCTGCTCCTCTAAACCACTGATTTTTCTAAGTTTATTATAATAACCTGTTTACTGCAAGAAACTGCTCCATCACAGGATGTTCTCAAAATTGAGCTTCCCTCAACAAGGAGAAATCAAGTCTTAGAGCAGCTGCCTCTTGCTTTTCTAAAACCCAAAGTTTAGCTATCTGCTTACAGAAGGCTGCTTGCTTGATCATTAACAGCCCCTGTAACACTCCATTGAGCCTCCAGTATCGCTCTGCTTCACAGTGGTTCAGTCTGCATCACAATTAAGAAAACAAAATCAAATGCTTCATTTGAATGCTACACGGGACACTCGTAACACCCCCAGCATGGTACTGACAAAATCTACAGCCAACCCCATTTATTTCTGTGGTCACATTCTGGTCTTACAGGAGGCCATCGTATTTCAGGATGATGTGATTGAGAGCTGGCCTGCAGAGGACTTGAGGGCGCTGACTGATGAGAAGCTC
>WAAB01000118.1:5525-20513 GCA_013389865.1 Piaya cayana
TTTTTTTTTTTTTTTTTTGCCTCCTTTCTTTCTTGCTGTGCGCATGAAAAGCATAAAGGTTTACGTTTGAGGGAGCCTATAGTGAAAATCTTTTTAATTAACAGTGGATTAGTGCCGGAGCTTTAGTGGAACAGTGGAAGGCTGCACCTTGTTGTGCTGGGCAGCCAGGCAGGCTGTTAATTATTGTTTGTGAGGGTTAATTATTGTTTGTGGGGGAAGGAGGGTGCAGCAGGGATTCTCCCCCACCCCGTCCCCTTTCCGGCACCGGAGTCACCCGGCGTTTGCTCCACTTGTGCTAATGGGAATTTATTCCCTCTGTTTTCATTCCGATCAAGCCTCGTTCATTGCCAACTCCGAGTTCGCTCGTGTCATCCACTACGCTGAATCTTAGCATCGGGGCTCTCTGAGTGGGAGCAGGGTGCACCCCAAGTGATGCTGAGGGAGGGAAGGTGATGCTGGTGCCCAACGTCCCCACCGCATCCCCTCCCGGCCATTGATTCAGCTCTTCCGCATCTGGAGGTTCTCGCTGCGGTCCCACTCTGCTCTGAGTGCAAAGGAAGGGAGAAAAATCAATTTCCATCAGCTGAACAGTGCCCTTTGATTTATTGCTGGCAGAGGAAGAAATTCTTTATCTCCTTCTCCTGGAAGGGATTGCTTTGCTGTTTGTTATTAGGCAGCGATGCTGTAACAACCCTCTTCCTCCGAACCCTGGTATTTTGATAACCTTTACCAACTCGAGGACGTTTGCTCTCCTGTTTTTACTGTGAAAGTTCTCTTTTGACTAAGTAATTACAGGTATTTTACGATTTCTTTAATTTTAAGCTGCGCGGCTGCTCTCCCTGCTGCAGGAGAGCCCGTAAAGGGAGTTTTAATGGATCGAGAGCAGTCCTGAAGAGAAGGACTTGGGGGTGCTGGTGGATGAGAAGCTCAACATGAGTTGGCAACGTGTGCTTGCAGCTCAGAAACCAACCGTGTCCTGGGCTGCATCCAGAGCAGGGGGACCAGCAGGGTGGGGTGTGGGAGGTGACTCTCCCCCTCTACTTTGTTCTCATGAGACTCTACCTGGAGCCCTTTTCCAGCTCCAGGAAGGACATGGAGCTGTTGGAGCGAGTCCTGAGGAGGCCACGGAGATGATCTGAGATCTGGAGCACCTCCTGAATGATGACAGGCTGGGAGAGTTGGGGTTGTTCAATCTGGAGAGAGAAGGCTCCAGGGAGACCTTAGAGCAGCTTCCAGTGCTGAAAGGGGCTCCAGGAAAGCCGGGGATGCACGTGCATCCTTTGCATTAACTTGTGGCAGGGAGACAATATTCACCTTGTCAAATATACTTGTTATTCAGCGATACTTGATAGAAATGTGTGTCCCTCCCTGCGTATCCATCTAGAATCGTAGAATCCCTAGGTTGGAAAGGTCCTTTGAGATCATCAAGCCCAACCGTACCTTTTCACTACTAAATCACATCCCTAGGCACCTCATCTACTTGTCTTTTAAACACCCCCCGGGGATGTTGATCCAACCGCCTCCCTGGGCAGCTCAGCAAAACCCCTTTAGTTAAGGGGCTGTTGAGACCTTCCCCAGACCTGGACTGGGGTAGGTGGAAGAGATGTGCACACCAGAAATCGGAGCTCAAGGTGCTCTTCTTACAAGGAATGATTTGAATCGTAATGACCGCGGGGCGATGTTGTAATTACCCGTAATTGCTAAAGCAGGTTGGTGGCCAAATGAGCAGCGGCAGATGCACAACTGACCTGATTTGTTGGCAGCAAGTGAGAGCTGATACCCTGACAATGTGATTAGTGCTAATTTTTGCATTTCTGTTAATAAAAAAAATCCCTTCCCTTTTGGGGTTTGAGGTTGCTTCTGGTTTCGGTCCTTGCGGTCAGAGGCTGACAGCGGTGGGCGACTGTTACTTGGTCTGTTAAACCCCTTCTCGATGGAAAAACAGGGTGAATTCTTCATGCCGAAGTTGCTGGGATCGATACTTTCCCTGCAGGGTGACTGATTTGCAGATGGTTTTGTACACAGATGATACCAGGGCTGCACAGCAGCAGTAGCTGGGATTTAGGGAAGACGGAGAAAATTGAGACCATCTCAATACCACTTAGTGTCAAAATTAGCTTGTCTCCCCTTCCAGCTACTCTGATAGCGCTTATTTGTGCGGCTTTCTGGGACATCGAGGTTTTGCATCAACCGCAATCCATCAGTTTAATTCCCTGTTTAAAGCAGTGATCATGAGTCTTAAAAAAGAATAATGCAGGCAGCCTGATAGGCAGCAGGGAGCTTGTTTCCAGTCTCCGGTGATGCAGCTGCAGGCATGGAGCTCTCCTGGAGGAGAACCACCTGGGGCCATCATGCCCCACCAACAATCCTAGGTCTTTTAGGCTAGTCCCAGTTTTTTTAGCAGCAGTTTTGTGCAGGACTTTGTGAATAAAGAAGATTTCTTTACAAACAAACCGTGGGTTGGTTTGGCATAGCTGGTGGTGATATCTGCCCTGGTTGGGCTTGGATGGAGCTCCTGCCTGGAACGTCTCCGCTTGTGTCTTCCCTCTTTAGCAGGTAATGGGGAAAGTGGGAACATCTGAAGGGACGGGTGGGATGTGGAAGGTGTGAAGAGGAAACTCCTCATGCTATCAAGGTGAGTAGAGCCAGCTGAGTGCTCCTTATCTCCCTGGGCTGGCTGTGGTGCACAAACGTTCCATCATTGATGGTTTGAGGTCGTCTCTAGGGAGGTTGGGTCCAAAATCTGGTTGGTTTAGGATTGGGGCATACGTGATTTTGAATAGAGTTGCCGGTGAAGGCAAATGAACTGCAGGGGTGGTGACCTGGAGCACAACCATCAGTCTGGTTACGGGGCATGTCTGGCGATGGTTATGGGATGTGGTGTTGAGCAGAACTCGGAAATCTGAGACCTGTGTTAGTTTGGGCTGGCTTCTGGTTTTAGGGTGAAGGTAGCTTAATTTAAACTGCTGTGGTTGATTTGATCCGGATTTCTTTGGTGTGATTTCACGTGGCTTTTGGTCTGGAGGACTTTTCTGTTGCGGTCTCTACTGTTTCGCTGGGGTTTTTAGTCTCCGTTTGTGAAACGTGCCAAATCCAGCGCTGGTAACCATATAGACAACCCAAACCCAAAGTATAAATTTAAAGAGGAATGAAGCCAAGAGGGTCTCTTGGACTTGCACAGAGCTTGGCCGAGGACCAGAATGTATCAAGTGTTCTGCAGGGCAAGTTTCTTTCTGTAGGATTTTACGCTGTAAGGCAATTACTGAGCTAAACAACGTTCTTGGAGAAGATTGTTATTCCACCTCCAGTACTTTCTGCAAGTGCTTCCCAATCCAGGCCGTGGCACTTCTCTGGTGCATTGGGGTTGAACCGGGTCGTTAGTGCTGTTGCAGCATTAATTACTCCGAAAGCAAAAGGTTAATTTGAAATTTTGTGGGTTGCAGAAGGTGCTTGGCAGAGCGAAGCCTTTAATTTGGTGCCGTCGCGTAGATGTGACAGAAAAATCGTAGAATCGTGGAATGGTTTGGGGTTGGGAGGGGCCTTAAACCTCCCGCTGGATCGGGCTGCTCCAAGCCCCATCCAACCTTTTTTTCCAAAGGAAAGATGGGAAATTTGTCAAAATAAATCACTAAAAAAGTCGTAGTTCAGATTCTCCCCTCGTTTGCTGCAGTACAGTCACTATTTCATCTCTCTTTTTGTGCGAGGAAGCATTTTCAAGCACTGGGCAGGCAGTTATCACTCTGCAAGAACTCGGTAAACATCAGATTTCTGCCACAAATCTTCTGGGAGCAGCTGCAATCGATAGATGGTGTTTGTTTATTTTGATACAGCAAAGCAAGGGGGGAAGAAACAGGTGAGGGAAAACAAGATGTGCAGCGGATTCTGTTTGTATAGAGTCGTTGGGCTTGGTTTTTAGAAAAAAATGAAACGAAAGCACCGATCAGATAGGGGTTCGGATTTCCTGTGTGGATTATTCAAAATGCACACGATGCTCCCGAGTATGAAAACTGCCTTTCACGTGCGGCTCAAAGGAAAGATTTGTGCTGTTCTTGCTGGCACTCCCTGAGGAATGTTTGAATTATTACACAATTTGAATGATATTCTCCCTGTCGTGGCTGCGCAGGGAGGTCCCACAGAGGTGGCCCCAGCACTGAGCAGGCCGGGGCTGAAGCCTCAGGACCCTGCAACATGTTCTTTCTCCCTGAATGGTGACTACCTGTGCAAAATGCTGCTTGAGGTTTGCCGTTAAGGTTGTAAAAGACCTCTCAGCTCATCCAATCCACCCATCAGCCCCACCATGCCTCCTAAACCGTGTCACAAAGTGCCACATCTAAGTGGGTTTTGAGCCTCTCCAGGGATGGAGACTCCACAACTGACCTGGATGGCCTCTTCCAATGCTTCACCGCTCTTTCAGTAAAGAAATTTCTCCTAATATTCACTCTAATCCTCCCCTCGTGCAACTTGATGTTGTGCTTTTTGCATTCTGCGTGGTCCTGGGGCTTCTTCTGCCCCAGGGCTTCCAAAACCAGAAGCCCTCAAACATTGCCTCTCACGGAAGCCTTGATGCTGGTGGGAGCCAGCCTGGAGAGGAGAAGGTGGAGACGTCAGGAATCAGAATCATAGAATCACCAGGTTGGAAGAGACCCACTGGATCATCGAGTCCAACCATTCCCATCAATCACTAACCCATGTCCCTCAGCACCTCGTCCACCCGTCCCTTAAACCCCTCCAGGGAAGGGGACTCAACCCCCTCCCTGGGCAGCCTCATCTATTTTACATTGTACTTAGCTTGCCAAGTTAATCAGAAGAAATAAAATTATCCCATGAATTTAGCTCTATTTTTTCCGTGTGTGTGAATTAATCACAACCCCATTCAGTTTTCTGCACTGGCGCTGGCTGCTTATCCACATAAACCCGGGTCGATAATTCCTCTCCCAGTGGATAATTCACAAACTGGCCGTGTCGGTGTTTATTTGCCGCGGGGGTTCGGTCCCTCCTGGGTTTATCCCATTGCTCTTCTCCAGTGGAAGCAACGGAGAAGCAAACAGCAGGGGCTGTGATCTGCTTGGGGATGGGAATAAACCTATCGATCAAAATATTATAGCTGGGTGGTGGGGAGCTGAGGCATCACCTGAACATTAAGTGTCTGGAAGGGCTGGTATGTAAGATAAAGAGGGAATTTGCTCCTCTGGGTGCTGTGTTAACACCACACATCCCTCTTCCCTTCAGCAGAGGAAGGGGAGAATCTCTAAATCCCTCACAGTTATTAAAATTGGAGTTTGCTGCTTGTTCTGAGGTCGTAGCCAAACAACTTGGGGATGCTTTTGGAAGAGCTGCCCTTTAAAAGTTGATCTTTTTGCTCGTGTTGCTGCAGTCCTTGTTTTTATACCGAGGCTTAGAATCACAGAACGGTTTGGGGTTGGAAGGGACCTCAAAGCCCACCCGGTTTCACCCTCTGCCATGGGCAGGGACACCTCCCATGGGATCAGGGGCTCCAAGCCCCATCCAACCTGGCCTTGAACCCCTCCAGGGATGGGGCAACCACAGCTTTTCTGTGCAACCTGGGCCAGGGCCTCCCCACCCTTACTGGAAAATATTTCTTCCTAAAATCTCCTCTCGATCTCCCCTCTTTCAGCTGAAAACTGTTCCCCCTCATCCCATCCCTGCAATCCCTGATCAAGAGCCCGTCCCCAGCTTTCCTGGAGCCCCTTTCAGTACCAGAGGCAGCTGAGGAGGGTTAATCTGCAGAGCAGCGAGAAGCACATATGTTTCATTTGCACTTGGATATAGCAGGCAGGCAGAAATTATCAGCAATTAAAGCGCTTTTGAGATGATAGGAGCCAAATGTGCTCAGGCATGTTCTTTCCCTGAGCTATCGGAGAGGTTCGTGGGAGAATTAAATTGGCTCAAGGATGGAGGAGAGGGCTGAGATGGTCTACACCCCTGAAAACCACCTTCCATCTACCTCCCCTCTCCTTGCAACCTCAGAAAGGTAAAAACCACCCCAGATTTGGAGCGGTGGCGTGTTTTTCCGGAGGGATGTGCAGTACCCAGGGTTGGATTTGCAGTACCTGCAGCTGGAGCACTGGCTGCCTCCAACCACTGCAGCTGCATCCGTGCATCTGGAGCACTGCTGGCTCTGATGCATCCCCTGCTCGGGTTATCCCTTGCTTTTAAAGGTTTATCCCACGCAGGAGGAAATCCAGTTTTTGGTGTGTGCCTGTTTCAAAGAGACTTTGTAGATAATGATCTTCCCTTCATCACGAGGCTCACAGTGTAGAAAGCGTGGAAAAAAGAGCGAAACCCAAACAGATTTTGCTGCTCTGCGTTCCCTGGGGTGCGAGGTGACACAAGTGGGTGTCTGCTCCAAAACAGGGGTCCTGAGTGTCCCCCTGTGTTGCAGAGCTGGCTTGTGGCGGGCAGCAGTGGATTTGGGCCGTGTGGATGGAGTGTCTAATTTAAGTGTCTAATGGTACTAATAACCACCGCTGGGATTTAGGAGGGTAGCAGAGGCTACAGGGGCTTTGAGTGGGATTTAGGCACCTAACCAGCTTGGGTGCTTCTGAAAATCCCCCCTAAGCTCTTAAATACCTGCTGAAATGGGCCCTGAAGCGAGGGATCTCAGCCCTCCCCACGTCTCCTGGGACACGGTTTGCAGGGTTGCAAACACTGAAAATCACCTTTGCTCCCCACGTTTGCTCCAGGCTGTCTGCAAGGACTAAAATTGAGCACTTGAATCACCCCTTCCACAGCTCAAACCACATCCAGAGTGGGCAAACCTACTCTTAATTTGGTTGGACTCGATGATCCGGTGGGTCTTTCCCAACCTGGTGATTCTATGATTCTAATTTAAAAAGATGGGGGTCTTTCCATCCTCTTGCCACCCTTGGCAGAGCTGTTTCCATTTGCCCTCAGTCCTTTCTCCCTTTCCTTGTGCCTTTTGGCTGCAGTGGGGCTGTTGGAAAGGGAAGAGAAATCACTCAACGAGCAGGAATTCTTGGGATAAGTTGCAAAAGGAGGATTGCGTGTGTGCGAGGGGAGTGAGCAGGAGATGGGAGCGAAGCGCTCCGAGTTATCAGAGCGGTGCCAGAGGGGATTTGTAATTAAAATAATGTCTTCAAACTGAACTTGGAAGCTCAATAAAGAGAATAAAGGTTGAGCTGGAAATGAAAGGTGGGACCGGATAGCTGTGGGAATTTCCAGTGGGACTGGGGAGGCTCCCAGTTCCCGCCTGACCCCCTACCCCTGGTGTGGAGCTGCTGGGGGGATTTGTCTTGGGGAAAAAAAAAAAGGGAATTGATGAGCTCCTGTTGGGTTTGTGCGTCACCTGCGGGTGGTTTTGCTCTCGCTGGGACTCCAGGCAAGCGCTGGAGCTGCTGTTTCCCATAGCTACAGCCCCTAGTGTGGGTTTGGAGGAGGCTCTGCGTGGGAGCTTGTGGTGTCCCTGCTGTAGGAGCGAGGGGAAAAATGTAATTTATAGGTAAAATAAAGAAAAATACAAGGCTGAGAGACGATGCTTCGCAACTCGGCTGCTCCTTTCCAAGCAGCTCTGCAGGAGCCAAGGTCTGCTTGGAGATGAGGGATCTGTCTCAGCGCTGGATCCCGTAGAGTCAGCTCAGAGAGCGCAAGGCAGTTCTGATGCGGGTGCTGCAGTAACTCAGCACTTCCCAGCAGTGCCCGAGGGCTGGGAGCATCGCTCCCACTGCGCTGATGATGCTGGGAAAGCTGGGCTGGCCTGCAGGAGCTTGCTGGGTCAGAGGAAAGAGAAAAGAAGTCAAACAAGCCCTTTCCTCCCTGTCCTCCTTCATAAGTGAAGTCAATTTGATATGCGGAACACCAGGGGGGAGAGAGTTTGGAATCACAAATATCCGTTTTAGGTGTTTTAAGGGAGTTTTAGGGATTTTTTTCATTTAAATGACAGCCTAGGAAAATCAAAACTGGAAATGGCTTGGTTAAAATCCTTGTATTGCTGCTTCCAGGAAGCAGAGTTGAGCTCAGGATAAACTAAGATGAGGTGCTCAGGCGTAGGATTTAGTAGTGTACAGGTCCAGTTGGATTCGATGATCTCTAAGGTCTTTTCCGAATGAATCATTCTGTGAAAACTGTAGAAGGGCAGAAATCTAGGGAGTTTCAGAAACCTGGCATTTACTGCGGGGGCTCTGGGGCTGGAAGCACTTTAATTTTTCCCGGAAAGGGTTGTTGGGCAGTGTCAGAGGCTGCCCGGAGAGGGGGTTGAGTCACCTTCCCTGGAGGGGTTTAAGGGCCGGGTGGACGAGGTGCTGAGGGACATGGGTTAGTGATTGATGGGAATGGTTGGACTCGATGATCCGGTGGGTCTCTTCCAACCTGGTGATTCTGTGATTCTATGATCTTTCCTGTCCATGATCCAACATGTGCTTTTTAACCATGCCCTGGTGCAGCTTGTTTTCCTCTCTTCTTATTCCCACTGTGTTTTATTCCAGATCAGAAAAGGGGCTGGGATGCTTTCAGTGTGGGGCGATGCCTTCTTGACCCCTGTTAAGCTGTTCAGGTGCCCTTTGCAGCTGGGATGGATTCAGACGGGGTTTCTCGGGGTGCCCTTCTGCAGGAACAAGCCTCTTACCTGCAGCGAAGCTCTCTGCACGGTCGCTTACGTCAGGAAGCGAAGCCTCCAGGGTTTATCTTGCGGCGGATAAAATATTCCTTTCCAATGCGCTTGGCAAACAAATGAGCGAGGCAGAAATACAGATTGTGTTTGCTAATAGCAATGCAGTTGCCAAAGAATGTATAAACCGCTATTCACTGCGAGAGAAATTCCTCTCTTTCATCTGAGATGTGGTTGAGCTGAAAAGCCCGGGATCGCGGCTTTTCTGCTGAATTTTCTGCTGAATTTTGGTGTGGTTCTTTCAAACTGGAGCAGACGCTGGACGAGGACCCGAGTCAGCTGCGCCCTCACTGACGTTGATTCATGGTGAGATCCTCTGGACTACAGCGGGTCTTTAGGCAGTAGAAATAAATGCCAGGGGTCCGTGCTCGCGTCCTTAGCGCCCCGGCTGCTCTGGGGTGAATTGCTGCTTTGCTGCATCTTGAAAGATGATTTTGAAGCTTGATGTGGTCAGACAACGCGTTCCCCGGCGCTCCGCGTCCTCCTTGGGCTTGTTGCTTCTGGGTTGTTGAATGTCATCTTGTACTGAGGATCACAACGTTCTCTGTCCTTGTGAAGTTCAAGGAGGAGACAAGTAGGAGCGATGCTGCCTCGCCAAGGTCCTCAGATTTTTCTTTGAGCAGGTGCAGTCAAGGCAACGTGTGTGTTTATATAAGTAGCATGTGTTTATATAGGTGGTAGATTTATGTATGTACGAGGCTTTTGAGGAGCAGCTGAGGAACAGAGATTGTTTAGCCTGGAGAAGAGGAAGCTGAGGGGAAACCTCATCGCTCTCAGCAGCTTCTGGAAAGGAGGTTGTGATGAGGTGGGTGTTGGTATTCCAGATAACAAGGGACAAGTTGGACCAGGGGAGGTTTAGATTGGATATTGGGAAAAATTTCTTTCCTGAAAGAGTGGGGAAGCATTGGAAGAGGCTGCCCAAGGCAGTGATGGAGTCTCCATCCCTGTAAGGGTTGAAAAAACACGTAGACGTGACCCTTCATGGTGTTGGACTGATGATTGGATTGGATGATTTTAAAGGTCTTTTGCGATATGGTGATGTGTCGTGGTCATTTTGGGATTGACGATCTCTAAGTGGAGAGGGGGCTCCCCCAGCCCCAGAAACGTGTTGTTGGTCAGGGCTGAGCATCCCAGCTCTCCTGCGCTGAACCTTCTCCTGCAGTTCCCTGAGGACAAGTCCATGGGTTTCCCGATGGAAATATCGTTTGTCTTTGAAGTTACTGTTTGCAGCTTTGGGGATAGATAAGAAGAGAACTGAAGGATGGGGAAACACTTGAGAATATTCATGTGCAGAATTCTCTCTTGCAAATATTATATTTTTGGAGTATGGTTCCTTCCCCCACCTTGTTTTAGGTGTTAATTTAAAACATATCTTCATACATTGGTGGTCTGCGTTTCATCTCCAGTGGAGAAAAGCTCTGCTCAAGGAGCTCTTAAAGGAGCAAGAAGTAATTGTTCTGCAGAAGGTGAGGGGGGGAAACAATCACTTTGCAGCCCTGAGAGGGTCTGAGCATCCTCTTTGTCACCTTGGCAGCCTCGCTGTCCCTCCCTCACTGTGTATTGCTGACTAGAAAAGGGTTGTGATTATTAAAACGGTGTGTGTATAGGAGAATTTAGCCTCTCATTTAAGTCGTCCTAATGACACTTCAGCAACTGGTGTGGAAGATAATAGGCTTTGTGGCAATTACACAGCCAGAGAAAGGCGTCCCTGCATGGCTGGGGTTCAGTCTGGATGCCAGGGTGATTCTCTGTGTTTAGTGGTTGCTCACAGCTGCTTCCTAAAATATTTTGGCAGGAATCGCAGAGCTGTCTTGGCTGGTTGGGTTTGCTGCTGCCTTGCTCTGTACCCCCCAACCCCTGCCTAGTGTGCTCCCTGTGAGCAAAACCTGTGCTTTGGGGGATGCTGCTGGCGGCTGAGTGCTCAGATTTGGGTTATCTTCATCATGGAATCATGGAATGGTTGGAAAGGGACCTTAAAACCCATCCAGTGCCACCCCTGCCATGGGCAGGGACACCTCCCACTGGATCAGGGGCTCCAAGCCCCATCCAACCTGGCCTGGAACCCCTCCAGGGATGGGGTGTTGATTGAACTCATTTAATTACAGCCCCTAGGGAGGGTAGAAAGGAACCTGCTCCCAGCCAGATGCAATTTCCAGGGAAAAACTGACTTCGAGACAATCCCTGCACCTGTTTTTTGTCTCTTTTAAAATTAAGGAGTGCTTTATAGAATCATAGAATCACCAGGTTGGAAGAGACCCACCAGATCACTGAGTCCAGCCGTTCCTATCAAACACTAACCCATGTTCCCCTTCCGTATCCAGGCTAAAGGAAACAGATAGCTTTAGGTAGTTTAAGTTTTGACCCTAGATCAAAAAAAAAAAATTAAAGAAATAAATCTTTAATCACTTGCAGATAATTTTCTAGCAGCAGAATAGTCATGGTTGGAATTCCCAAGGGCAGCTTCACTGAAATAACTACGTTAAGCGTCACAGATAACGTCCAGCCCTACCCTATTTATAGCTTCAGAGGCAGGGGAGAGTTTCTTTTGGGCTCGTTATCTCTGGAGATGCAGTTTGTGATGCTGGAAAGCTGAACTCGGCTCCCCGGGGATCACTCTGGACGGCAGCCTGTGTTTTCAGCCCTCCTTGAGACCACAGCTCCACCCTGGGTAACTGCTGGTGGAACCAGCTGCTTTCTGGCCAGCCTGCTCAGTTATTTGCAGTAAGGAGAGGATTTTCCCACAGCCTGGATCCATGAGCTGAGCCCAGAGGGATGGGGTTCAACAAGGCTCAGTGCCGGGTCCTGCTCTTGGGTCACAACAACCCCAGGCAGCTCCAGGCTTGGGGAAGAGCAGCTGGAAAGCTGCAGGAGGAAAAGGCCCTGGGGGTGTTGGGTGAGAGCGGCTGAAGAGGAGGCAGCAGTGGCCCAGGGGGGCAAGAAGGCCAATGGCATCTTGGCTTGGATCAGCTGTGGGGTGGCCAGCAGGGCCAGGGAAGGGATTGTCCCCTGCACTCAGTGCTAGTGAGGCTGCACCTCGAATCCTGGGTTCCATTTTGAGTCCCTCACTCCAAGACAAACCTTGAGGGGTTGGAGCGCATCCTGGGAAGGGAACGGAGCTGGGGAAGGGTCTGGAGAACAAGGGGTTGTGGGATCAGCTGAAGGTCCTGGGGCTGTTTCACCTGGGGAAGAGGAGGCTGAGGGGAGACCTCGTCACTCTCTGCAGCTCCTGGAAGGGAACTTACGGTGAGGTGTGTGCTGGGCTCTTCTCCCAAGGAGCAAATGAGGGGAAATGGCCTCAAGATTCAAAAGGGGAAGTTTAGGTTGGACATTAGGAACAATTCGTTCACTGAAACAGTAGAGAAGCCCTGGCAGAGGCTGCCCAGGGAGGTGGTGGAGTCTCCATCCCTGGAGAGGTTCAAAAGCCATGTAGAGGTGGCACCTGGGGACATGGTTTAGCAGGCACGGTGGGATTGAGCTGATGCTTGGACTGGATGAGCTTTGAGGGCTTTTCCAAGCTCAGTGGAATCCCCCCGGAGCCCTGCTTTCCTTCCCCAGGTGGAGTTGGGTCAAGTAATATCTCTCTGCCGTGCTTTGGAGATAAGGCAGGAGGCTGAGCAAACCTGCTGCTATCTCTGTTTTAATTTTTATTTGCAAATAGCGTTGAGCCAATGCCTCTCCGCCCGGATCAGCAACTCTTATCGGAGGGATTATAACTGGCTCACTAAACAATATAATCCCTGTATAACCCCCAGCAATCTTTCAGGAGGATTTTGCAAGTGGCTGAAGAACAGAGCAATATCTCCAGCTGGAGGATTAATTGGTATATAAAATCAAGCTTGTACTCGGCCACGTGTTTTTAAATAAATATATAAAATCTGAAAGAGGGGAGAGTGAGATGAGATCTTAGGAGGAAATGTTCTGCTGTGAGGGTGGGGAGGCCCTGGAACAGGTCACCCAGAGGAGGGGTGACTGCCCCGTCCCCGGAGGGGTTCAAGGGCAGGTTGGATGGCGCTTGGAGCCCCTGATCCAGTGGGAGGTGTCCCTACCCATGGGAGTTGGAACTGGGTGGTCTTTGAGGTCCCTTCCACCCCCAATTGTGGTTCTATGAAGATGTGGTGTGTGCATAAAGATAAGTGACTGTGTTTCTGCTTGGTTCCCCTTAAGTGATCCCTCGGTGGGCTTTGTGATTTACGTTTGCACCAACTTGGAGGGACGTAAAGTGTGCAAATTCGGGACTTGAGCTGCCCAAAGCGTTTGTCTTGGGGACGCTGGGGCAGGCCTGTGGTTTTTAGAGGGAAATCCTTTTGCATTTACAGGCTGCGCCTCGCTGCGGACGCTCTGGGGCTGCTCTTCATCCGCATCGCTGCTCTCTGGGCCGAGTCTTTCCAGCCTTCGCTCCGGGACGTGCTGTGCTGCTGGGCTGCAGCTCTCTCAGGCAAATGAACTCATGGTTTGGCAGCCCAGGGGGACGATTCTGTTTCCAAATTTCTTCTTCTTTTTTTTTTTTTTTTTAACTCAGTGTAGAGTTTGCCAGCGGTTTCCTTTTCTCTTGCAGAGCTGCTGGTATTGAATGCGAGCGGGCAGGCTGGGGCACTAAAGAGGTTTTGGTTTCCTTGTTAACCGTCCCCTCTTTTATTTTTATTTTTTTTTTACCTCCAATAAAAGGAAATCGATAGCAGCGAGCGGCACTGAATAGCTTTGCACGGCACGGTTTGCTTCTTGTCCCAGGAACCGGCTGGGATTAGCGGTTGTCTTTACACTTTGAATTTTAATAGCATTAACTACAGCGTCGTCGTGTTATTTTAATACCCCGTCTAACGTTGCCTTTGTAACGCGGCAGCAGACACCGCTCGGGTTGTGTTTTTTCCCCTCTTCCCTCGCCTGCAGAAATCGCAACCGGAATTAAGAGACAGATTTTGAAGGTTAAAACTCCCCAGATTGTTTTCCCTCTCAGTTGTCATTCCGGGATGGGTTTGTTTGCTTTCCGATTGCATCAAATATTTGTAATCCAGCAGGGACTGTGGTGCCAGGGTGAATCTCACTCCAAAAAAATAAAGAGATTGGGGTTTTTTTTTTCGTCCTTTCTGCAGCGTAGCTGGGGGGAAATGAGTCAAGAGAGCAGTTACTAAATGCAGTGAAGGTTGGGGCCGTGCTCTGCGGTGCCTCTCCTAATGCCTCGAAATTGGGTACTTTGAAGCATCGCTTTGCTGTTTAGAATTGTGGAAAATGACACCAAGTCTTTCCAGCACTGAAAGGGGCTCCAGGAAAGCTGGGGAGGGGCTCTGGATCAGGGAGGGCAGGGAGAGGATGAGGGGGAATGGTTTTCAGCTGAAAGAGGGGAGATTGAGATTAGATTTTAGGGAGAAATGCTTTGCTGTGAGGGTGGAGAGATCCAGGTTGCTGGAAGTGGTGGCTGCCCCATCCCTGGAGGGGTTCAAGGCCAGGATGAATGGGGCTTGGAGCCCCTGATGCAGTGGGACAGCTCGGGAGGGGTCCTGGGAGAGCAGTGAAGAAAAGACATCGAAACCTTTCTGTGACTAAATAGCAGGAAACAACATCTTTTTTTGTCTTGCTCAAGTAACGCCTTGAAAACTCATTTTTGAATTATTATACTTGATCACATTTAGGTTTGAGTTAATACAATTGCTGCTTTGGTACCTGTCTCCTGGGATCATTTATTACTATTTTCATTTTGTAACTGTAGCTATTTGAAAATGATGGTTCGGGCTATAAAGCATATTTGGATGAGATAAGGGCCTCTGTTATTTGCTTTGCTTTCCGAGCCTGCGCAGCGCACGGGGGAGAATGCAGAAGCCTCTTCTGCGCTGGAAAAGGGCTGTGAAATTGTATTTATAAGCTGAAAGCTGAGATTTTCCAGAGTCCATGAAAAACCTGAAGTTTGGAGGGGGGAAAACCTAAACGAAATAATTACGATGAGACTCTTCATGATGATTATGAGAATCATGGAACAATTTGGGTTGGAAGGGACCTTAAAGATCATCCAGCTCCACCCCCTCCATGGGCAGGGACACCTCCCGCTGGATCAGGGGCTCCAAGCCCCATCCAACCTGGCCTTGAGTACCAGGGATGGGGCAACCACCACTTCCCTGGGCAACCTGGCTCGGGGTCTCCTCATCCTCAGCATGAAGAATTTCTTCCTGATGTCTAATAGAAATCTCTGTGATGCAGTTTTCCAACCTAGCAAGAGTTGTCTCCCCGCTGTTGAGCTCATTCCATGGGCATCCAGCCCTGAACTCCAGTCTGATTCTACCAGCGGCTGGGCTGTTGCTGCCGACTCTGGCATGCATCTTCTGTTGCTTCTGCTGCTCATTATGGGGTTTTTT
>WAAB01000121.1:4917-24227 GCA_013389865.1 Piaya cayana
GGGGAGGGTTGGGAGGGGAAGGGGAAAAAGAACTGTCCGAGAAATATTCCATCTGTAGGTATTTTCAGGGAATCCCCTGAGTTACGAAAAGTTCAAGTAAAAAAAGAAAAATCAGCCTATAATAATTTTGTATATAATGACTGAACTACTATAAATCCACAAGCAACAGTTCAGACACGGTGCCTCCAAAGCGGTCACATCCCCTCCCTTCCCCTGCCAGGCACGGGCTGCGTCCCGAGGAGAGGTGGAGGGGGAAACCTCTTCCCCACCTGACCCAGCTCAGGCCGCGGGAGACAGAGCCCATCACTACTGCTGCGCGCCCGCCGCAGCCGGGACCGGCATCCCCAGCGTGGTGGTGGCAGAGATGACGGGGGAGCCGGCTAGAGGTCCAAGGGGCGAAGGTGTTGGCACTGAAGAAATCCCTGCAAGAGAGACAGGTAAGGAATTAGTGGGAAGCCTGGGTGTCACCATCCAGGACAGCTCAGGCCCTTAAAGGAAGTGGCGTCTTTGCAGGTCAGTTTGCTGCCGCTTTGTTATGTTTTCAAAGCTGCCAAAAGCAGCTAAGATTAGGGATCTGTCCTTGTGCTTGCAGCCTGAGCTCAGGTTTGTCCACATGCGTGTGTGTCCCCGTCGGGCAGGATGGCAGTGTGTGTGTCCTTCCAGCTGCTGCCAACAAACCCAACTGCAAAGCACTTTTTAAAATGGGACCAGAAAAGCAGGTCTGGCTGCAGGGAAGCCTTTATCATGTACTCCCACCCACTCCACGGCCCTCCCTGCCCTCATCATCATCATCGTTCCCCAGAGATGACCTAACGCCCCACCTGCAGCCCTTGTGGTGTGTGTGAAAGCTTTAACCCGCCCCGACTTGAGATGAGGTGACAACAGAACTGACCTGACATCATACTTGCACTGCTGACAGGAGTGCTGCCACCCGGCATGTTGGAGGAGCCCATCCGAGCTTGGTCTTTCACGATGGGATCTAGGAAGAGCACACAACCCTTAGGCGCCGTGTTACCAGATGGAGTTTGAAGTCCACAGCCTCCGTGCTCACCCAGTCCTGGCAAGCTGCCTACACTAAATAACATCAGTCATCGCCTCCCGAACACAGCAATTTCCATCGAGTCCAAAGGGAAGCACCCAAGAAGGTACCAAAGTAACAGGATCAGTGAAAAGCTGCCTAACTGGTAGGCTTTGAAGTTCAGGACTGCTTGGAAGGAAGAGTTGAAGGAAGTTAATGTGAGGTTGATCCTCTCTGTGCTAAGCAACTGCAAAACTTGCATAAAGCCAAACCCAGAAATAGGGTGTAGCAAGCAGAAGGATTACCAACAATTACAATCAGGTGTCACATCTCTACGAACAGCCCAGCACAGCCTGTGATCTGTAATGAGTGTCCCTGCAGTGCACTGTCTGCTGCAACACATTCCCAACCTCCTCACTAACTTCACTCTCAGCTGCAGGTAAACATCGCTGCCACACAGCCCCCCTGCCTCCCAAGCCCACAGCACCAGGCAAGGGAATGTCGCATTTTGCCCTTCCTCAGGCTGAGTTTAATACAACCTGTGTCTCTGCTCAGACACAAGTTAGTTTAGCTTTTTGTCCAACCTCACATTCCAAGCTTTCACCTTTACTAATGATCATACTTGCAAAACTTTTCACTTGAGTATTTGCTGCAGGCATAATAGAGCTGTACAGGCTGGTAATTACATGAGTCTGTTCAACAGTAAGAAAAAAAAAGCCTGAGCAAATATTCCTATTTTGCACTGCTGCAGCTGTTTCCAAACCCCTAAACAAAAAGGTTTGTGAAAACCAGCAAGGATTTCAAACACACTCACTAGTGAGAGTCACATTTTTGCCAAGACTTGACTCTACCATTTGCTAAGGTTCACACTTAGCAACAAAAGGGGTCAGAAGAGCCTGTTTCTCAACAGACCAGCATTACCTGATTTTATTAAACTGCAGGAATCCGTGTACCCAGACCCCTGCTGTCATTAGCACGGATTTAGCACCAAAGACTCTCTAACATGGTGCTGATTCACTCCCTGACACCCACAGCTAATGCTGTGTCCGCGCTGATGCAGGCACCAGCCCACTTTACCCACCAGAGAGACACGCAGCCCCAGTGCTGGCAATCAGTTGCCAAGACCAGGCCTTTCTTTGCTCTTCTTAGCTCCTCTGTGCAGCCTACAGGAACAGAGACTTCCCAGAGGCAGAGGAGGGACCCTTTGTACAGCAGGTGATGACAGCAGCTGGTACTTACAGAAGTAAGGGTGTTCCATGGCTTCTCTTGCTGTGAGTCGCGACTGGTGATCATATCGCAACAGCTTGTCTAAGAAATCCAGAGCTTCAGGACTCACCAGGTGCTGGTTCTCACTATGAACAAAGCGCTCCCATCGCTTACGGGAGTGTCTGCACAAAAAGACACCCAAATCAGGACATCAACGCCAAAATTCACTTTTTTGAGAGCAAACTGTGACAATTCCTCTTTCTCCAAGAGGGGCCGCTGCTTGGCGAGGCAATGGGGCTGAGCCGCCCTGGAGCACAAAGCAGCAGTACACCACGTTTCCACATGGTGGCACAGCCACCACAGCCCAGGAGCGCCCAAGTTTGGAATAGATTTACAGGCCTAAAATCCCAGCTTCTGCTCTTCTCTTGTGCCTCCAACATCAGTTCCCTGTGATTCTGCTATGTGTCACACAGAATAAGTCTGAGGGAAAAACTATATCAAGGCCATCTAAAGCAGCAGCTGATTCTCTGCACTGTAATTCTGAAATGCACTGTTCTGTTTTTCTCCCCGGAACACTGGGGAGAAACACTCTCTCCGCACTTTCTGCTTGGGCAGTTCATCTGCTGCCTACATGACATTTAAATACATTTCCTCAAGTCCATTAGGAGATACAGGACCATGGGAAGCAGTGGCAGAAGGGATCAGGGACACAAAGTGACAGCTCTCAAGAATCTTGGTTCTGATTTCTCCCTTAAGTAGAAGCTTTTGTTTACTGTTGGCCGAGCAGTAGCTGCCCAGCTCTCCTGAGAGCTCAAGAGTTACTCTGGACCTTGGCTTACCTGCCCAAGATGTCGTTGAAACGTGGATCCAGTTCAATGTTGTATTTGTCGATATAGTCATACAGATCTTCTGTTCCTAGCACCTTGGCTATCCTCACAAGCTGGGAACAAAGAGAACCATAAGTCATATTGAGAGGGCATGCTGATGCCAGAGCCGGCATGAAGATGTAGTAGTACATTCCCTCGGGAGCTTGAACTTGAGTTCAGTGGTCTTGAGCAGGGGGATCCTGTGGCTCTGGCTTCCTTGGCCACAGAGTTACAGGCATCAGGAATGTGCCTCTGCTCAAACACAGCCAAGTAACCCAGGCAGCCAGGAAGGAGCCGCACACCCTAACATCACTGAAACTGGAGACCTTCCAACACCAGCTCCCTTTGCAGCAAGAAAATATTCAAAACCAACAGGGAGGAAGGCAAGAACTGATTATGAAACAGAAACACTGCAGTTCACAGGTGAAGTGCCACCCTGGTGGGCTCCAGAAGGGAGCTGTGAAGAACAGGAGGTCACTGCTTCCTAATGTGTGAACATTAGGTAGAGGCACAATACACGTTAAGGGTTTAAGTATAAAAATTTTGGCCTAAAGGCAACATGAAGATTTCAGAATCTATGTAAAACTGTATAAAATTCACAGTTTCTGTACAGAGAGTCAGAAGGGTTGACAGTAACAGGGGTTTCCACATAATAACATCAAGATCAGTCTATGTACCCAACCACATCACCCAGGATAACCATTCTTATAACATCTTCCAGATACCCACAAGGAGCTCAGGAGTACAAAGCACCGTAAATCTACTCGTAATTGGTTCAATAGTCTCACATGCTTGAGAAAAGGAATGTGGCTTCAAACTGAGCAAAGCAGCCATCAGAGAAATGTTTAAATCCTCCTTCAGATCCCTCAATAGAAGTGTAAGCAGGGAACTGTTGCTGTGCTAAGAGAACAGATCGTACACAACCAGCTCTCACCTGATCATAGTTGTCATGGCCATGGAAGAATGGCTCCTTTCGGAATATCATACTAGCCAACATACAGCCCAAGCTCCACATATCCAGACTGTAATCATACATCTGCATAAAACCAGGAGGACAATTCAATTGGTAATGAATTAAGCAGAAGACTCCCAACTCTAACAGGATTCCCCCTCCCCTCCCTCCAGTGACATAAATGTGGCCATGCTATGCTGTGAATTGACTAAAATATCTCCACATGTCTCCATCTCTAGATCACTGTTCAGCTCAGTGTTACAGTTCCTCAAACTAGGATACCAAAATTAGCAGAACAGGTATCCTATTTCTATCCTGGTCCAAATTAAAGACCAGCGTGTTCTTCTATTTTCAATGTTATGAATCACTGAGGAACAAGCATTAAGAAGGGAAGCGTCACAGGCAGCAAAAGCGCCACAAGGAGGTGAGGAAGTGCCTTCGTTCAGAATGGGCAGGACCCTGATGTCATCAGTAACACTGCTACTTCCAGTCCACAGCATTTCCATATTGCAAAACTGCCAGCAGATATAGAAATGGTTTTATGAGCTTAAGATAGAAGTTCATACAGCCATTCCCACAACGGCTTTGTTTCGTTCCTGTACCTTCCTGCAAAAGCAGCCTTGCTAAACCAATTTCCCTATAAAAGCTGGTGATAAATCCCGGAGTTCTTACCTGATAATCTACAAGGAGTTCAGGTCCTTTGAAATATCTGGAAGCCACTCTGACGTTGTACTCCTGGCCAGGGTGATAGAATTCAGCCAATCCCCAGTCTATTAGTCTAAGCTGGAAATGGCAGAAAACAAAAATGCAGCTGCAGGGATGGTCAGCAGAACTATGCTACACGCGAGTTTAGCACACAGCTCTTGCCAGTCTTCTACTTTCAATTAATTTGAAGTACCTGTTTAGATATTCTCCCCACACCCACATCACCAAGGAGTCTAAATGAAACACCTCTCCTCACCAGCCCTATCTATGGGTCACCTGTAACCCATAAAACCCAAAGGACAACAGCATTCAGAATCTCATTTTATATTTCTCCATGATAGAGGTGCAGCCCCTGTGAAGATGTCTGCCGGTACCCAAAATGGATCCCAGGTTGCCAGGAGGGAAGTGGGACCTCTCCCTGCGCCACGTTATTACCTTTCTGTGCTCATGGTCAATCATGACGTTGTGAGGTTTGACATCTCTGTGCATGATTCCCATGCTATGGCAGTAATCTAGAGCCTGCAGGAGACACAACCAAACAGATGCTGGAATCACAAGGTTCTTCCTTGTTTCCACATACACCAGGTCTAACTGGGCGGCAAGACTCGACTGCCCATGTTATAGCCTGGAAAAGACTCGCAGAGCACAGGAGACACCTCTGGGCCCCTCTCAAAGGCAGGTGCCAGCAACAGAGGTGTTCTCACTCCCCCTCGTGTACTTCCTCTGCAATTCCTGGAATTGCAGAGTCCCTAAAAGCAGCATTTCGAGGCACTATTGATCAAGCATGTCTCTCTTCCAGACTCCAGAGTAGAAAGAAGAATGGAACAATACATTTGACTCATTACATTAGGGCACTAAACCAGCTGGTAACAGCCTTCGACTGTCTGTAAGAGGCTATGTGTACTTTTGATTTTGGATCTTAAATTATCTCAGTTGCACCCAGAGGCTCTACTATCCTCAAAAACCAAGGATTACAATTTGTTGCAGAAACAGAGCTGAATACCCGATCCTGACTCAATATATTTTTCTATCCCATTACCCCAGAGGCTTTCCCTTCTCCTCACTCCATCAGTGACATGACCACCATCTCTACAAGATTTGCTGAGCGACAATCCTTGAAACAAACAGATAAAACAGCAAAACACCAACTTACCTTCAAAATCTCATACATGTAGAATCGAATATCATAATCTGTTAATGTCTGGTATAATTGCTGTGGGACACAAACACATCGTATCAGCATTCAACACCAAGGAAAACATCACATCCCTGCCAATGTGGAACAACCCAGCCCTGCTCTCCACTGTTCTGCTCCTCCAAACCCATTTGAAGGAACAGTAGAAGTTTCCCAAGTTACTCTGATCCCGACTCTGATCAGTTGGTTCCTCTTGCCTTACAGACCCATCCATAGTTTTTTTCCACCTCTGCTCAGGCAGTACATTCCAGTTACTGTCACAATTCCCTCTGGCTGCACGCGCCCACCACCAGCACAAAGCAGTGCGCCTGGGCCTTGAAAGGACTGAGGGTGCTCTGTGACATTAATCAGCTACTCCAGATGGCACCACACAGCTCTCCTGAGGCAGGGCAGCAGGGAAGGGGACAAAGAAGCACTTAACCCCCTTTTCCCAGACGTAAGAAAAGCCACAGAAGCAGCTGATTATATATCACTATATAAATAGTTATATGGTGAACACAGAAGCAGTGTTTAAAAAAGACAGGCACTGATGGTCTGGATGATAACAGATTAGTTTGCTACAAGGACTGGAATGCCATTTGGAATCTGGATTCTCATCTGTAACTTCTGTGGTGAAATGGTACTAATGGACTAATTACAAACTTCCATCCCCAGCATATTTACCTTTAAGGACAGTTACTACATTGTAAGGAAATGCTGCAATAACCCGCCTGCCCCTACATCCTCTTCTTTCCCAGAACAACATTCCAAGTGGCTTTCAAACAGAAAACATTACAAGTTCCCATCCCACACTGTACCTTAAAGTCTGTGTTGTTTACATGTTCAAAAACCAAAGCAGGTGTCCGAGACTGAAACAGAGAGGAAAGTGTTCAGCCATGTTAAATTTAGGTAATAGGTTTTCATTTAGGATCATGAATTAAGCCCTTTTCACCCCCAGAGCTGCTTGCAGCCCCTCTGCCTCAGACACATGGGATTCCCTCAGCTACGGAAAACAGAGTCAAAGTCTGCAGCGCCTGGCAGCACTGTCTGTGGAATGAACTCACTTCTCTCACTGCCCTGGTACCTCATCCACGCAAGAGCAAGGGGCTGACAGGGCCTGTGGGGGAAGGGCCCTCTCAAAGAAGGTAATCAGATTAACAGCTGATCTGATTAAGCAATTCAGAAGTAGGATTTAAGAGCAGGAGAAAACAAAAAGCCAGATCAGAGCTAAAGCCAAACACAGCAATCTCACCCACAACCCCAGCGTAGCCTTTAGACTCCTTCCATACTCACCACAGGATCTTTGACTATATCTGCAAGAGTGATAATATTGGGACCGCCTCGCAGGTTCTCTAAGATCTTGATTTCACGCTTGATTTTCTTCTTTTTAACAGGCTGAAGAATAAAAACCCAAAGTGTAAGGCAAAGCACCCCAGTAAAGCGAGGCTGACAGACAGCACCACATCCAGCTGCCCCAAGGAGGTGGGCATGAGTCAGCACAACACATCGCTGACTTCCCAAGTGAAGTTTCAACAGCCCCATCACGGCGTTACCTGACTGCATCACTTGTACGGGTGCAAATACCTACAGTCTCCTTTCTAACCAAACAACCCTAACAGCTACAACATTAGTTTCACATGAATGAGGTTAAGGAGAAGGTGTATTTTTGTTAAAACTCTCTGAATGTATCTGATGGTCCAAAACTTCATGTGCATGTGGTAAATTTTTAACAAGAGAAGCCTGGGAGCCACGTGAGGGCCACTAAATGAATGTGTTTCACTAACCAAAACTATGTGGTAACCAGTATCCTGGAGCCCCTTCCTCAGCCTGGCAGGATATTACATCTGCAGTGGAACACACAGAGCAGAAATGGAAATTTTAAGGTCAGTGGTCCCTAAATTTAATCAGTGCCTTTACAGGACACCGATCCCATTAGCTCTTGGCCTCTACGCAGGTGACAGCATCCAGGGCACCGGGAGATAAAGGAGGTGAGAATTTTCTAGTCAGCTGCTGAAGTGGCATTTAGCTCCAAGCGAAAATGAGTTGCACATCAGAACTGCTTTGAGACAGAGACTAATTCCTTACAGGCAGAGATTTGACCAAATAACCAAGTGTAAGGTTTGTATTGGGAGGCTCAAAACGACAGCCCTTTTCACTGAGTGACATCGCAAAGCCATGCTTCAAGCATTTCAGTTTTAGGACACACATCAGACCAAATGCTGTGCTTCCTGGCATCTTGAGACAGATTTTCTCTTTTGCCCAACCCCCAGCTCACCTTGAGAATTTTAACAACTACTTTTTCATTATTTGTAATGTTGATGGCTTCAAATACTTCACTGTATTTGCCTCGGCCTAATTTTCGAACTAGCTGGTAGTCATCTTGATTCCTGTGGAGATAAAAAGTTAAGAGTTCCAAAGAGCTCCGTCATTTCTATCACAATTTATGCACCGCTCCTTAACATTAAATTGTTGCCTCACCTTCCAGACACAGTGGATTCATCGGTGTCTTACATCTCCTGAACGTGACCATTAAGAACTACGAGAGCGACAGGGAGCCTCTACATGCCCAAGTCAGAGTCAATCCAGAATTTATTTCTTCTGTCGTAGCTAACACAAGCCCAACTACCCATTTCCACCTCAGCAGCCACAAGCTACCCCTTCCACCAGTCTATACATACTTGGAATCATGGAACAGTTTGGATTGGAAGGGACCTTAAAACCTAACCAGTTCCACCCCCCTGCCATGGGCAGGGGCACCTCCCACTACACTGGGCTGCTTGAGGCCCAATGTAACCTGGCCTTAAATGCCTCCAGGAAGTGGAAGCTACATTTTAACTTGCATAATGTTGCTAAAAATCAAAGCCAGCAAGACCAAAAATTTAAGCTCCAGCCTGTTTAAACCAGATAAGGCACAAACACCACTTTGGCTCAGAAGACGGCACGCTTCAGAAAGCGGAACTGCAACAATGCTGAGGGCAGACCTGAGTCTAAGGGTAGAACTTGGTCTGGGCTCTGCTATTCAGAAGCAGGAATGCAGAGCTATGAAGCTGGCATTGCTGTACTCCGATTCTTGGATGGTTTAGTCATGAGCTCCATTTAGACACCTCCTTCCCTCAAAAAGCAGGAGACTTCTTTTTCCAGTCACTTGCAGGGAGCTGAGCAACAAGTCACCAAATAGCAGGTACCTACTTGAGTCTGCAGAGTCTCTGCACTCAGAGTCAGCAACAACGCTCGTTGCTTTTTGCTTCTTTTCAGCCCCACATCCAGGGCTGGTTTGACCATTTCATGTGAAGACTTTCTGCCCTCTGAAAAGGACAAATTTCCTGACTACCTAGCAAAAATTCTTCAAAATAAACTCTGGAGGGTGCTGCTAAAAATGTTATTACTCTGCTGGGGATGTAAAATTTTGGTGAAACACTTTTCTGAAATACAAAAACTTGCCATGCATGCCAGGCATCTGACAAGGAGCATGGAGAAGCACAGGGGCCTGAACTCCCCCTTCACACTATGTCAGATCCTACAGAGCTCAATCCCGATCCCATGACACCCATAAGCAGCCCAAGGACTTACCCCCACTCGACAACATGTGACTCATAGTCCCAGTACTCCCGGGGTCTGTGTGTGTTCACATCCGTATAAACTCTGGCCCTGCTCGGCACGGGTCCCGACATATCAGACAGGTTGGCAGGCGGGAATGATGAGAGGTCTGAAATCAGAGGCTACCCCACCTGCAGAGCTGGACAGACGATAAAGGCCTCAGGTTCTTCCACCTGCAGAGAGAAAATAAACCAGAGGTTAACATCTCAGGATACTATAAAAATATTTTCAAGTTAATGATTAAAAGCTGCAGAGGAGGAAAGGGTGAAGCACAGTCACTGCCTAGGACAGAGCTTGAAAACAATTTGTCTGTTCTCCCTCACACAGGCCAGGGCCAATATTGTCCTACCTAAAATAAAAGCGGTGTCTCTGCACCTCTCAAATCTTTCATGAGTGAAAGCCAAACACATTTTTAAATGTTTAAGAACAAGAATCTCTTTGTCAGTGTTCAAAATAACTTGGGAGGAAGGAAGTTGTATCAGAACATGAACGAGCATTGTTCAGTGTGCAGCACACGGTAAAGGCTGCGGAGCCCTGTTTATAGAAAGGCTTAATTGGGGGCAACGCAGTAACCTAAATCAATATAATTATTTATTTGCTGTGCCGATCTTATCTCTTTACAGAAAACAGCAACTGCCAGCCTGCAGGAGGAAGCAACAGCCCCACTCATCAGAAATTCATCAGAAAGACCTAGAAACCTGCTCAGAGCAGTTAGCTCAGGCCACTGGGACACATCACACCATTAGAATGTTCTAGAAGCAAAATGCTGCTCTATTGGCAGTGTCCTGTTGTTGATTCAACCTCTGCAGCCAGGCCCAAAAGCAAGAACCACCAGCTCTGAAGATGTGGAAGACCTGGAGATGCAGCTCTGAATATCCTTCACACAATCTGATCAGCAGCTGCTTCCATGTCCAGAGGCAGAAATGCAGGTGACAGCACTGGAGGCCAAAGCCTCCTTGGGTGCTACAGTGTGGCAATGTGGGTTAATTTTGACCTACTGACACACAGACAGCGCTGACTGCAGCTCCAGGTAGACAGGACTGCAGTAATCCAGACCCAGGGTTAAGAAGGGACAGGGCACCACTCCAAAGTCCAGAGCAGAAGGGAGGCTGGGGCCTCGGCCCAGCAGAGAAAGGATGGGGCACTTCAGCCAGGTGTTTGGTGGAGAGAAGAACATGTATAGAACAAGTATTACTAAAAAAAAGCCTATTCCTGGACAAAACGTGAATCCTCTAACAAGATGCACTCTCAGAGGATTAGGCAGCAATCATCCAAGACCTCAAACCGTTTACGTGGTGTGACTCAGACACTTAGACATTAGATGTGTTCCAAATGCATACTCAGGCATTAACAGAGCATCAGTTCACTACAACATGTTTAGTACAGGGGAATTTATTAGACTTCAGAGTCTAATCACTGTGTTTTTGCTTCTCCTTGTTCCACGTGCATCTGGCAGAAGAGGCACTGGCTAGTTTCCTCTGCCCAGTGCTACTTGTGTAGGAATTCACTGAACCGAAGATGACTTGGCAGTTTTAATTCTGAAGCACAACTCAGTATCAATAAAGAACACGACGGCTCCACCTCACCCAGCTTCGCGAGATCTGTTACAGTACGGAAAAGAGGAATAAAAAAGAATCCATCCCATTATCTAAAGAGAGTGCCAGTATCAAGGGGGTATTTTTTGTCACGTAGCTCTAGCCCAGCACAAGCTGTGTGCTGTAGCAGGCTGTTCAGAGGGCTTTTGCAGGAAATCATCGACTGTCTCTTCTAAGAACAGCACACAATGCTGATTTACGAAGGCAGGAGTTATTGCCGACTGCTCTGTACGCAGGAAGAGGAGAGACTGCACAAATTGGTTTTAAAGCAAAGTTGCATACACAAACTCACTCTGCCTGACAGCTTCTCACTCCCTCTATTTAAAACCGCTAAGGAATTAATATTTTGCTTCCGCTGCTCCTAGAGAGACAATTCTGCTCTCTGACAGAAGGGAACAACACAAACGAACAGCAGGGCCAGGTTTGGCCAAGCCACTGTCAGTTTAGCTGGCAGCTTTAAGGCAGAAAACCCACAGCACGAGCAGAAATAACACCCAGATGAGATGAGTGACCTGTCTCGTTATAAAGGAAGAGTTGTATTTCTGCAGAATCCGAACAGAACACATAATTCCTGCATTAGTGACCGAGTAATAGGATCATTTACATTGCAAAGGCTGCTAAAGGACATCCAGTCAGAGCAGATCAGATCAGGCTGCCATGTCCAGTGCAGTCCTGAGCACCTCTAAAAAACCAATGTATCTCTAGTAGAGAAGTGTGTAACTAAAGGAAAGAGGAGTTTTTAGGCAAAACAGTTGGTCACAGAGAGAGGAATACAAAGCTCCCAGTCACCATCTGACACCGCTCAAGGCTCAGCCCTGCCTGTGCAGGGGCAGAAAAAGCTCCTCTTGTTTTCATTCTGTGGTGACAGCCCTTGGGAAGATGTTACCCAACAGCGCTCACATGGCAGCAACATCAGATGGGCAACACGCAAATGCCTCGGTGCTTGCTTTTCCCACACAGGCCTGCCCTCAGAAATGATGCTGAAGTATTAGCAAACTGATAATTAGCTCGTCTCTTACACGGTATCTGTATCAGGAGTGCCCACAGGCGCCTCTTCACCGTGTGTACAAAACCCCCACAAGAACAGAGCCCAGCACTGCGCTGATAACCACCCCACAGGAGTGCCTGGGGTCCCAGCCCAGAGACAAACATAACTGTGCTACCACCATACAGGGATTGTTTCATTGCAATGTCTATTAATTAACAGATCAGTTCTTAGAAGTTTGAGCTATTCTAACAGTAGCCTCTTGTCCAAGCAGCTTGGCAAGACAGACTTCAGGTGCCTGAAGTTCAATAACTAGTAAAGAGCCTCTCAATGTCTACTTTGCATTTTATTTTGACCACTTTATAATGTCAACCAATGTTACACACCCCTTCCTTGTTAAGAAGGGATTTTACCACCCTTATAATGCACCCTAATCCCTGTGGCAGACCGCATCCCCACAGAAGATGTGATTTCTTGGGAAGCATCCGTACTTCCAGCACCTATACCTAATTAGTACGGTGATTCCCTGTGCCCTCTCTCCTCCCAGATACATCTGCTTACAGTGAACAGCAATAAAATACAGTGAAGGAATCCATGTGGATCGGTTTTGTCACTGTACGGTCTTGCTCCCCATGAGCAGCAGATTGCCGGGGAATTCTAAGTTTGCCCAGCAGAGCAGAGTGAAGTCTCAAAGGAGCAGGACAGGCCATAAATCGCATGAAGCCAAGCTCAGAGCCAAGGAAACACTTCTGTCGCTTTATCAGCTCCAGGTACACAGTCCCAGAGCTACATCCTGCTCTCCAGGAGGCTACAAAGTGCACAGATGTATCTCTTAGGTGACAGGTCTGGAGACTTTCCCGACTAAGCTCGCTCCCAGCAGTGACTGTGACAGACACTACATGGGCTGAGGCAGAAAGCAGCTCTTTTTTGAATAAATAAAAGCCCTCTGTGAGTCGAGGAGAGCAGAATCACAGCAAGTAGCCTGGAATCACATGGTTCTTTCACCCACAACTGCAAGCGAGACATTACATTTCACAGCAAATGGCCCAAAACCAGCTCTGAAACCATGCAGGTAAAACATGCTTTACTGGGGAGAGGAAGGATTACAATTATCAGATAAGACCGATCATGAATTCCTTCACATGGCCCATTTATCCCTTGCCCATGTGCCTCCCAGGGCAGGAGCCCTCACTGCTTCAGTGTTTGGAAAGCACCCAGTACCCGGGAGAGACCACCAGAACTAAAACATCAGGACACACTTCGATATTACAGGACAGCCTGCTGGCCGCCAATGCTAACCAAACCCACCTTACCTTTAGGAGAAGATATCACAGCAACTGACTTCATAAAAAACACCTTTTACCTCACAAAAGAAACCCGATCTGCGTATTTCCAGGATGCTCGAACTGCAGCAACATGAGCATGGAACAGACGACCTCCAGAAGTCCCCTGCAACCTATATTTTCCTATGATATTATAACCAAAATAGGAACAAGCCTCGATTAGCAAAACTGGCTTCTACATCCCTTCCTGAAGACCCTTTAGCTACTAAAGTACATCAATAGCAAAGCAGATTTTAAAATCTAATTGAGTTTAAAATGAAGCCTAGGCTGGAAATCAAACTTTTCTCATGGTGTTTTTTTTGGAACAGCACACACCACTCAAACCGCATTTTGATCCCCAAAATAATTTTCCAGGTTTCGTTTCACAGAATTATTTGGTTGGAAAAGACCTTTGAGATCATTGAGTCCAACCATACCTGTCCACTACCAAACCAGATCCCTGTGCACCTTGTCTTTTAAATATGCTCGTGCTTCCCAAAGGCAGAACACAGAGTCTGGCATGTCTGGCACCCCCTAGGCTGCCCCACCAGTGCCCACAGTTCTCTCCCAGCAGAACTTCTGTCACAGGAGGCTTTGTGATTGTTCAAACTTGTAACAACTAAACCTCAGCGGAGCTCACCCAGACCCTCTGTGGGTCTCTGGCATCTCGGCTTCATGAGACAACCCTTCTCTGCAGAACTTCAGTGCTGGCAACAGCACCTGTACCTGGGCAGAGCAGCTGGGAGTTTCTCCTGCAGCTGCCAGCAATGGAGATGCTCCTCATGCTCTCTCCTAAGGGATTTTATACCAAATAGTCAACTTTGAAAGTCCCTCTCTTCCAACTTCTCCCCAAAACTCACGGGTTCTCCCTCATGGTTTCAGAACTAAGGTAGTTCAGAGCAGACAGAGGAAACAAAAGCTTTTCGTACCACAGAAACACCAAGATTGACCTTGGATAAGGCCATGCAGCTGCAGTGGGCACCGACACCAGCAGGACACCCGAGCCCTAGCAGCTGAGTGCAGGCTCTGCCACTTCCCATGACTGCGGCTTCTCCTGCTGCCATTCCCAGGCTCCCACAAATTGCAGCAGACACCATCACCACCAGGGCCAAAGAGTCCTGACACAAGTCCAGTAAAAATGGCTGTAAATGTGATGAAGAGATTGAGATGAGATCTCAGGAAGAAATGCTTTCCTGTGAGGAAGATGAGGCCCTGGCCAAGGCTGCCCATCCCTGAAGGTGTTCAAGGCCAGGCTGGAGGGGGCTTGGAGTAACCGGATCCAGTGAGAGGTGTCCCTGCCTGTGGCAGAGGGTTTGGAACTGGATGATATTTAAGATCCCCTCCAATCCAACCCATTCCATGATCTCTCTATGTGACCATGCCAAAGCAAGAGCACTCTTAAGGACTTCAAGTGAAGTGATTCCTTTTCTTCTAAGAGAGTGACTGCAACCAAAGGTCTGACTGCTAGAGCTCTGGACAGTATTTTCCAAGAAATCAATTACCAAAATGACTGTTACCAAGACCCCAGCAACAGAACTATTCCTGAAGGTTTATAAAGGGGAATCTTTTAGCACCACTACAGGCTCTTCACAGCTGACATCAGGTCAGCCGGCAGCATCCTATGGAAAGTTCTACCTTCCCAATTACTGCAAAGTGACAGGATTGTTCTCATCAACTAATGCCCACAGAGTACCTACATGCCAATCATTCAGTTGATTCGACTCCTATGTTTCACATACAGAGTGAGATTTAGCCAGAACTGAGACAACTAAACCGTCCCTGCTATCAATGAGTTACACACTTTTAACTGTTCTAGCCATGCAATTCCTAGAGCAGGAACAGTAACTAGAGCCAGGGGACAGACCAGCTACACTGCATGTCACTGTTTCTTCAGGAAATCCCTATGATCAGCTGTTCCCATCAAGCAGGCAACATATTCCAAATGGTTCAGGTGGCACCCAGAAGGCTCAGCAGGAGTCGTATGGTGCCAGAAAGTGGAAGTTCTTACAAAATTCTCTAAAAAGCCATTGTTATTAATGCAAGATGAACACAATTACACCTGTTCTGGAAAGTAAATAGAAAAAAACAACCACGAAACTAAAACAATCAGTACCTATTGTGCACTGGGTACCCTCACACAGCATGCAGAGTGCTGGGCTGTGTGGCCACAGGTAGGCAGGCAGCTCCCCCAGCACTGCAGGGGACAAACGCATCCACCGACTTCAGTATTTCATAGAATCACAGAATGGTTTGGGTTGGAAGGGATCTCAAAGCCCATCCAGTCCCACCCTCTGCCATGGGCATGGACACCTCCCACTGGATCAGGGGCTCCAAGCCCCATCCAACCTGGCCTTGAACCCCTCCAGGGATGGAGCAGCCACCACTGCTCTGGGCAATGTAGGCCAATGTCTCAGCACTCTTGTTGTGAAGATGGAACTGGATCGGCTTGTAGGTCTCTTCCAACCAGAACCATTCTATGAACATTCCTTGAAAACCAGCAATCAGTCACTGACTGGCTCCCAGAAATAGTTGACCAAAAGTACTGACACTCTTAATCTTCCAATCACAGCCTGTGGTGGTGCTGCCTGGAGTCCACAATGAACTCCCAAGGCCTCCCTCCTGCTTTTCTGCTTCCCAAAGTGGTAGCATGAAATGAATAATAAACCCATTTGTTTGAATAAAACCATCCAGAACAGCCTGAACAAAGAAGCAGGTATGGGCTGCTGCTCCTCCATGAGCCAGCAATCCTAAGACCACAACAATCCCATTCCTTACCAACCATTCCTACCAACAGGTCTGGCACTGCTTTGGGTCCAAAAACTGGCTTATAAAGACTCTGCTTTCAGCACTAATGCCAGGTCAGAAAGCTGCAGCCTCCTCTCCAAAGTAGTTTCTCTAGGTCCAAAGGAGAACTCCCGATCTCTGCTTAGGTTCTGTGAGTTTCAGGAAAGTCAGCTCTTTGAAGGCCCTGGAAGGAGACAGCCAAGCTCAGCACAATTATCCAAGAGTTGTCTTGCAACCAAAACCAGATCACGTGAGTCACAACAGCCCTTCCTGACCTTAAGACCTGTGGGGCTGATTCCCTCCAGAGCCTCATGGGACAACAAAATCCAAGATGGGATCAATCCAGCCCAGGTAGTTTGTGAAATTAATACCTTGATGTGAGCAGTTTAGTACCGGAGGGACAGCGGAGGTGAGAGGGCTGGTAACCCAAAAATGAATCCCTGCCCCCTCAGAAATGTGACACGGATTTAATCACAGCACCGCAATGTCACCTGCCTGCCTCTCCTGCCTCCCTTCCGTTATTCCCTATAGGGAAGAAGAAAGAAGAAAAGTCATTCTGGAAGGAGAAAAGGCAGAAAGAGAATCCAAGTGGAAGCTGCAAGGACTTCACCATTAAAACTGAGAAGAGTTATGTCCCCAGCCCTTTTCTCACCACACAGACACTATTCCTTGCTCTCCAGCTCCACAGATCTACAGTCACCTTTTGGCACCCTGTATTCCCCAGATTCCTACCTGGAACTCATTCCATGGCTATCGACCCAGCCTGCCCCACATCTTAAACCCTGCAGTCAAATCTCACCTTCAGGAAACACTATTTGACTGAATCTTTCCCAGCAATCTCCACTCACGTCTCCATCTTCATTCTCCATTCCATCAGCTTTTCCAGGTAAACAGGCACCATTAACAGCCAAAACTGAATTCTGCTTCCATGATCCAATTTTCTCTGCATATGCTAGAACTCACTGCCAACTTTACTATCCCTCTTCTAAAGAGCCATGTTCCTAGCAGAACCCATTTTTCCTCAAACACAAATCCATGCATCCCACCAAACCCCAAATATCTATTCTGAATCTCTCACCTGGAAGTCTCTGCTTTCTCCTCCAGCATCCAACTCTCTCACCATATTTTTCCATATTTTGTGCCTTATCCCCACCACAGTATGTTACCCAAATATTCATCAACTTCAAAGGTGTTGCCTTCCTCACTCCCAAGGCCGATGTCCCCTTCCCTCACTCCCAAGGCTTCCTTAGGAAGGCAGTGGCTGTCTCTGTGAGCTCGACGTCCACACTGAACTCTGATCCCGCCCACCCTGGGAACTGGAATACAATGTGTTTTTGCTAACATTGCATAAATAACAGATATTGAATCACCAGGTAAGCGAGGAAGCTGATAAAAAAGAATCACTCCCTATTGCCAAGCTGAAAGGGAAAGATCGCTGCCTGCCACCATGGACCTACATACATCACACTTGGGCAAAGGTCTGCACCTGTACAATAAACTCTTCTCTGCAAGGAGCCTCTGAAGAGCCAGGTGGATCTTCTCTAGAGGGTGGGAAGCAGGCTGCCCCGTTCCCAGGATCAGCCACTGTTCTGCCAATGGGAGCTGCAGTTTTCTTTTTCCGGCTGCAGACACAACACGCGGGTCCACAGCAAATATTACTTAGGACTCATTAAGGAGCTGATCAAGCTTCCCACTTTCCCCAAATCCTGTCTGGTCTCCCCAAACTAAGCCTCCCATATCCGAGCACAACCTTTACCTTTTCTATACCAGGCCAACATGGACAATGCACAGAACTGGTGCTATAGACAGATTTTGTGATGGGAGAGCCACATCTAACACCCAATTCCGTTGGCAACACAGTGTGGGCACCAGCTCTGCTTGAGCCTGAACATTCTGAGCAACTATGACATTTTTTAAGAGAAAGCATGTTCAAAGAGCAAGCCAAACTGCTGCCTGCCCCCGAGCAGAAATGTAGCCGCCTCCACATGCTCCTCTCCAAAAAAGTGTTAGGCCCAGCCACCTCTGACAGTGCCGACCTTCAGCTGCAGAAAGTGGCTCTTCCCAAGCCATTTACAGAGCACGGAGCCTGCCAGGTTGGAGCAGACAGCACAGCCACCTCCAGAGACACGCGTAGCACCCAGTTTCACACCAGTGAAGAGCAGTTCTCCAAGACCCCAGCCTGGTGGCAAGTTTGAGCACAAGCCTCGCACCATCCAAACCTTGTTCATGGGATCCAGGGCTTGGAGTGGGCGTGAAGGACCGTGCCACCAGCATCCCTGAATTCCGCTGGCAAAAGTGAGACACATGCCCTTGTAAACCTCTGCATGGACCAACCACTGCTGTCAGCAGAAAATGTACTGGTGACCGAGTGTTCGTAACCCAAACTTTATTGGTCGTAGCCAAAGCCCTTAGTGAGTAAGAATAAAGTAACCTGACAAACACCACGCATGGAGTTTCATAATCTAATCTGCCTTTTCCTTTACAAAGCACATTTTCCCCACGGCCATACAGCCTGTTGCCCCAAGGCACAATTATCGAAATTACAGCAGGAACGAGAACGACGATGTTGCTTTGGGAAAAGGGGAGCTGGGGATGGGGACGAAGGCTGCAAAAAACCCCTTCCCCTCCATCCAGCAAGGCCCAGAGCCGAGCCCTTGCGCGGCACGAAGGAAGGGGCCTCTCCCGGCCCCTCCGCACACCTCGCGTTCCTCTGCTTTTTGGGGTGGGGGAAAAACAAGACGGAGATTTTTAGGCCAGTAACGCCTACAGCGCCTGAAGGAGAACGCTGGGGGAGGGGAAGGCAGCTCTTTCGTGGGGCCCGGCCATCCCTGCGCGGTGGGCAGCAACGGGCGGCCCCGGAGCCGCTCTTGGGCCGGGAGGAGGGTACGGAGGCTGCCCCGGAACCGGGAGGAGGGCACCGAGACGGCTTCCGAGCCGGGATGAGGCCACCGAGGCCCGCCCGCCCCTCCCCGGGGCGCAGCCGGCGACCCCCCGACGCCGCGCCGGGCCCGCCCGTTCCGCCCCCCCCACCTCCTCTCTCCTCAGCGTCACCGGGCCGGGCCGGGCCCCCCGCCCCGGCCCCTCACCCGCAGCGGGGCGGGGGCGG
>WAAB01000121.1:24257-41569 GCA_013389865.1 Piaya cayana
GCCGGAGCCGCCGCGGCCCGCCGGTACCTGGCGCGGCCGCCCGCTCGCCGCCCGCCCGCCGGCCGCACACAGACAATATGGCGGAGGCACAAGGCTCGGCCGCCAGCCGCAGGGACCAGAGCGAGGCGCGCCGGAACCGGAAACGCATGCGTGAGGAGGGGAAGGAGGAAGAGGAGCGCCGTGGGGCAATCTGGGAGTTGTAGTCCGCGGCGGATGGGGGGCAGCGGGGGCGGGGGTGGCTCGGGCCGCACCGGGCGGGAGGGCAGCGCGGCCCTGGGGAACGAGGAGGAGGAGGAGAAGGAGGAGGAGGAGGGGGAGGAGAAGGAGAAGGAGAAGGGCGAGGGCTGTGTGTGCGCAGGGCCCGCCGCCAGGTGGCAACTGCGCCCCGCAGAGGCTGCAGCCCCGGGTTGCAACGCAGCCCCAGCCCGGGGGGCGCTGCGAGACTCAGAGTGCCTGGGTTGGGGGATCCCGAGCAGGGGCACCAGGGGTGGACCGGGGACTCTGCCCCGCAGTGATGCTCGCCCCGGCCTCTCCCGGGCCCCATGACCTTCGTGCAATCAGAGAACCATGGCACGTTTTGAGCTGGAAGGGACCTCAGAGCCCATCCAGTCCCATCCCTGCCCCGGACAGGGACACCTCCCACTGGAGCAGGGGCTCCAAGCCCCATCCAACCTGGCCTTGAACACCCCCAGGGATGGGGCAGCCACCCTTGCTCTGGGCAACCTGGGCCAGGGCCTCCCCACCCGGTGTCACAGCAAACCATTTCTCCCTAAAATCCTACCTCAATCTTCGCTCTCTGAGCTCAACCCCCCTAATCACATCCCTGTCGTCCCTGATCCAGAGCCCCTCCCCAGCTTTCCTGGAGCCCCTTTCCATGCTGGAAGCTGCTCTAAAGTCTCGCCAGAGGCTTCTCTTCTCCAGGCTGAGCAACCCCAACTCTCCCAGCCTGGCCTCACAGCAGAGGTGCTCCAGCCGTTGGATCATCTTTGTGGCCTCCTCTGGACTCGTTCTGACAGATCCATGTCCTTCTCATGCTGGGGATTCCAGAACTGGACACAGGGCTCCAAGTGGCGTCTCATGAAGGTGGCATAGGGCCTTCTCCTGCTGCGGTTCCTGTTTGCAGCCCCAATTTAATCATGCAGGAATCTTTATCTACTTTTATCCCCAAGGGCCGGCTGAAGCTGATCATCTATGATCGTCATCTGGTGTCTCTATTGCAGGATGGGCCACCAAGACTCTGGCTAGTCACAGTCCCGCAGCCAAGTCCTCGCTGCATCCCCTAGGGAGCTGTGAGCCAGCATGCAGTGTGGCAGGGTTTGTGCTGAATTTTATCTTTGGTCCCTTGGGTCCCGGAGCCCCTCACAGCCGAGAGTACCTCAGAATCCTTTGGAACTCCAAGCCTCTCAAAGTCTGGAGCCCCTTTGGAGCTTGAAGCTTCTGCTTGACGTGGTTCTAGGCCATCTTATTTAAACCACAGATCAGCTAAAAAGATCAGACCAGGTGATCCTTGAGGTCCCTTCCAACCTGGCGTTCTATGTGACTGGCAGGCAAAGCCAGCCTGGCCCCCTCCATGACTCCCCCAAGCCTCATGGAGAGCCAAGAACAGCCACACTTCACCTTGCTTCCCTCCCAGAGTGGGAGTCTCGCCTGCGGGAGGTGCCGCTGGCCCTAATCTCACAGCCCCTCACCCTGGCTCGCTCCCATTAGGTAAAGGAGCAGCTCGTCTTGGCGGGGGTATCTCCCTCTTGTGCTTTCCTTGTATTGTACGGGCCTGGGTCATCGAGGAAATCTTACAGGTCCTTCTGCTGCCCAGTGGTCATGGGGGAAGCCCGGCCCCCTTCCCCCCATTGTCAGCAGCCGGGCTGTATCCTCGCTCCGAGCCCCGGCCCCTAAAAATAGCTCTTTGTCAGGCGATTGTTCCAACACCTTCGTGGCGGCATTGACGTGGGCTGGAGCGGGAGAGCAGTGGGGTAGGTGGAGGGGAAGGGCTGGAGGTCTCTCATGGGACCACTCTGAGTATTTGCTGCTGATAACAGCTCCTGTTGTGGGGAAATGGGCTCCCGACGCGCGGCTGCGTGCCGAAGGCCTTCCAGTGCCTTCCCGTGCCTGCTGCTGCCCGATGGTCACCTCTCCTTGACCTGTCCTAACCCTGCACCAGACCCCCATCTTGAGGTTCCCCGCGGTGTGGGGTCCAACCCTGCACCCCCAACCAGCCGCCAGGATTCCCTGGGAGACCCAGTCGTGCTCATCCCAGTGGAGTTGGGAGTTGGTGGAAAGCGGTTACTGGAGGGTGAGAAGACAACCCTGATCCCCTGCCACTTTTCAGAGAGGTTAATCCCAGCCCTGCAGAGCTGCCCTGCAGGGCTCATGCTGGGGAGAGGGCTGTGCTATGGCAGGACCCCCTCCAGACACCCCTGTCCCATCTGCCACCCCAGCTGCAGAAATGGGATTTTATTTCCCATGAGCGTGAGCAGGTTGGGATTAAAATAAACTCCTGGCCCAGATCCCTGCTCTGGGGTTGCAGGAGATGCTGTGTTTGCTGTGAGTGCTGCTTGCAGCTCTGCTGAGTGCCCCAGCCTCAACTGTTTGGGCTGCGGGTCCCTGTGGTGGCAGCATGCCTGGCCACTGCCTGGCCCTTGAGGACATCTTCATCTCCCAGCCATACTGGCTCTTGGGGACGCTTGCCCCACTCAGCAGCTTCCCCGGGCTGCAATGAGCCCCCCGGGGTTGCTGACCATGGGGCAGGGCACGGGGCCAAACCCACTCTGATTACCCCCAGCACTTTTTCCTTTTTCTTCCTTAATTTACTGAGTGCTAAATCCAAATATTACAACTTCCCCTCCTCGCCGCTGGTTACGCAGGCGGCCCCCGGCCGGGCATTGTCTTATTGTTTGCAGAGGGAAGCTCCAGCGGGAGATTAACCTGGTGTTCACCCCGTGCTGTGGCTTCACACCCTGTCCCTGCTGGCGAGGCCCAAGTCCCCAGGGACCACGGCCAGCGCAGGATCCCAGTGAGGTGGTGGCTCCAGGGCTGCCTGGGAGTGTGGGTGCCCATGGAGGGGCAGGCATGGGGCTCACTGGCTGCAGGGCCACTGCTGGCCCTGGTAAGGTGATGAGGAGCTGATGAACGTCTGGGAGTCCCGAGAAGCTCCTTTGTGCCATTCCTTCCCCAGGGAATGGGGGTCAGTACCCTCTGTCTCTCAGCACAGGGAGACAGATACTGTCTGACACCCCAGCCTGGGGAACATTGCACTGACTCCTGGTCTACCATCCTGTCCCATCCCATCCCTTCCCATTCACCTTATCCCAACCCAGCCCATGGTGAGCCCATCCTTTCCTGCTCCTTCCTCCTCCCCTGCACTGGGCAGCAGATCCCTGTCTCCATGTCTCCCTCTCCTTGTGTCCTCCTGTCCCACTGTCTCCCTGCCTCCTTGTCCCTGTGTCTGCACCCGATGCCACCCAGCTCTTGGGGGTTGCCCCCTAGTCCTTCGCTCCAGGGCTGATGAGGCTGGGGATGAGCTGTGATGCCCAGTCGATGGCTGCGGTTGCTGCAACAAGGAGGTTTCCTGGGCTGCGAGCGTCTGAGCTTTGCCCCGGTGCTGGTGCAGGAGATGTGGGGGGCTTTGTCCTGAGCCTCCACTCTGAGGGCCCCTGAGAGGCCCAGGGAGCAGCTGAAGGGGTTGCAAAGGAAAATGCATGAGGAGGGCAGAATCTTGAGACTGAAAGGTGCCTTCATGTCCCACATCCCTGGTTGGCTACACTTGCTCAGCTGGCTCAGGCTCAAGCTTGAGCTCAGGCTCAGATTCAGACTCACTTAGGATCGATCACAGACTCAGACTCAGGCTTAGGCTCAGGCTTATTCTCAGGTTCAGTCTCAAGCCCAGGGCTAGGCTCAGGTTCAAGTTTAGGCTCAGGCTCAAGCACAGGCACTGCTCAGGCTGAGGCTCAGGTTCAGTTTCAGGCTCTGGCTCAGGCACAGGGCCAGGCTGAGGTTCATGTTTAGGGTCAGGTTCAAGCTCAGGCTCGGACAGGACTTGACCCCACTGCCCCATCCCAATGCAGCAGGTCAGGGTTTCAGCACAGCCCACGGCCACAGGCTCTGCCAGACCCCTCTGTAGCTCCATCCTCCCACCAGATCCTCCCACATCCCCACGAGTCCACAATTCCCTTTCCACCAGCCCCATGCATTGTGGTGCCAGGGACTTGGGGGTCCCATCCCCCTGTCCCTGGGCAGCCGGCCCTGCCTGAGCCCCTGCCCCGAGCTCCAGCACCTCCTGCCAGACCCAGTTCGGCTCCCTCGGCACCGCTGGGCTTGGGCCATGGGTGCAGCCCTGCTGCATTCCAGCCTCGCTGGCTCGGCAAGGTTAAGCTGCCGAGAGGCTGAAATATTTGGGAGGGGAATGGAGAAGGGAAAGGGGGGAAAAAATAAAACCTTAAATCTATAAAAAGAAAGTTTAAAAACACAAGTTAAAGAAAAAAAAATACCAGGCACGGAGTGCAGCTGCGGTTCTGGTTCCAGTTCCCAGGTGATGTCAGGCCTGGAGTGTCTCCAGCCCCGGCCCCTCGGAGACGGTCTTTGTGGGTTCAGCACTGAGTGTTTTTCCTTCCTGAGACTCGGGGACACCTTCCTGTCTCAGAGAAAGCGGCCAAGAGCCTTTCCAAGGGTGTCTGCACGCAGGAAGGGGAGAGGATGGGAGGGGAGCAAGCAGCAGCGTGGTTGGGCTCGGTGCAGGGCTGCGATCCATGGGGCATCGGCTGCGATGGCCATGGCACTTGCCCTGCAAAGGGGTTCCTGGCTCCCACCAGCCTGGCAGCCACCAGCCCCTGAGTCACTCTTTCCCTCTCATGGTGCTGGGAGGGGCTGGAATGTACTGGGACCCACGAGCTTGGCACCCGCACATGCTGGGACCTGTGGGCTTGGCATTGGGTTGCACTGGGACCTGTGAACCCAGTGCTGGGACAAGCTTGGACCCGTGACCCCAGTACTGGGAAGAGCTGGGATGCGCGGACCTGTGACCCCAGTACTGGGACAAACTGGGATTCATGGCCTCAATTGAGGTGGGGCATGCTGGGACCCATACTGGGACATGCTAAGATGCACTGCCCCAGCACTGGGATGTGCTGGATTCCCCAAACTGGGATATACTGGGACCCATGTCCTTTGCTTGGGGCTTGTGGGTGTTCTAGTCGCTGGCAGTGGGACATGCTGGGATACTGGTGCTCAGCCCTGTGACACCCTGAGACCCAAGACCCAGCAGCTGAGACACTGGGACCTGTGCACTCAGGGTTGTGACGTGCTGGGACACACACCCTTGGCACCAGGACATACTGGGACCCCCTGGGACCCCTGTCCAGGCACTGGGACCTGCTGTGCCCCCAGCCCTGGGACCACCAGCCCTTGCTGGCCTCCCTGGGGGCTTCAGAGCCGCAGCTTCAAGGAGCCGATGCCCTTTCATGTGTGTTTGCAGAACGTGGTCCCCCCTCGGCCGCCCCTGCCCCACGATAAACCCGGGGGCAGGGATTCTGTGTCCTGGGCTGTTTGGAGAATCTCACGGCTGTTTGTTGGGGTCTGGGACACATTAGCCACGCTGAGAACAAACCTCTCCCACCCACCCCGGTCCCTGCCTGGGACCAGCTCTCACAGCTGTGCCGCGCTGTCAGCTCCATAAATCAAACCCGGGGGGAGGGAGCCCGGGGAGGCTCGCTCGGCTGAGTGGGGGGCCAAAAGGTGCTGGTGGGCTCCCACCTTCACCCCTTCCCCACACCAGGCCCCCGCGGGAGCCCCGGGATGTTCATCCTGTTCCCCGATGCTCTGAGGGGATGGGTTAGGTCTGGCCCCACAGCCCTCGGGGGCCACCCCGGGGCACCCCAGCTGCAGCTGCCTCAGCTGCACGGGATGCGCAGGCTCGTGGGAGCTGCCGCGGCACCTTTCCCAGGCTCAGCGCTCCCCGCTGCCCTCCTGAGTGGGGTCCCAAGGGGGGACCCGGCCTGGGAACCCCCTGCGTCCCCAGCTGACCCCATGGAGGTGCTGCTGCCTGCAGCCTTGCCATGCACGGCTCTGCGCGGCTGGCGTGGTGGCACTCATGGTGGTGGGGACAATCGTGGTGCTGGTAGTAGTGGTGGTGGTCACAGTGGATGTGGCAGTCATGGTGGCAGTCGTGGTGGTGGTGGCAGCCACAGCGGAGGCGGCAATCACGGCTGTGGTGGCAGTCACAGCAGTGGGGACAGTCATGGTGCTGGTGGCAGTGGCAGTGGCAGCGCTGGTGCTAGTGGCAGGTGTGGAGGCAGCAGTGGTGATGGTGGCAGGCGTGGTAGCATTGGCGATTGCAGTGATGGTGGCGGTCATGGCAGTCGTGACATGCCAAGCAGAGGGAAAGGCGGAAAGGCAGCGACACCAACCCCTACCCCAGGCCACTGCCTGGGTGCTCCCAGTGCAGGGCTGGCAGTGCCATCCCCATCTCATGGCACAGCACAGCGCACACCATGCTGGGGTTCCCATGGCCCTTGTGTGGCCAGAGCTGTTGGCAGGACCTGGGGACATGGGGACAGCACATGCCAGACGTATCGTCCCACATCGATCCCTCTGAGGCCCATGGCAAGAGCCAGGACGGTCGCACTGGCACAGAGCAGCGGTGGGCACAGACCTGGGGGTCCAGGGCCATCTTGGGGCCCTCCTGTGCCCCCACCATACCCCACACCAGGGTGGCAGGGAGGCACCAGCCCATCAGAAAAATAAGATTTATTTTCCAAGCGGCTGCCCGTGCACAACCAATGCCTGGGGGCTGCGACACCATCCCCGATGCAGGCCGCACACGGGCTGCTTCCAGTCCAGCCCTGTGGCGCGTGTTCCCCTCCCAAGCTGTGCCCCACACGGGCGGCCTTGGCTGTGGGAACGTCCTCCCGCCCCACTGCCCACTCTCGGGCAGGTGTTGATGCGGTGCCAGCCTGTGGTCCCGGGCTCGGCTGCTGCCACCTGGGGCGGGCAGCCCCCTCCCTCCCCGCTCCAGTCTTGGGCTGGTGTGCGCGGGCTCTGTCCGTCTCTGCCGCTGTCTCAGGCGCATGCTGCTGGACCCCGGCTCATCTCCGCGATACTCGCAGGGGTGTCACCCCTCGCACCTTCAGGCAGTTGCCCCCGAGGTCTCTCCGGTTGCCCTGCAGAGGGAGAAGGGAGAGCTGTAAGTGCTGGGGTGCCCTGGTGTGGGTGCCCCGCTCCTGCCCATCACCGCCCCGCACTGGCGCTACACCCAGTGTCCCGGTCCTGGGGTGGCTCAGGGCTGCATGGGATGGACAGACAGATAGAGCTGTGCCTGGTGAGCGGCTGGAGAGGTGGCTGTTGTGAGGGGGCACCCACGGCCCCATCACCCTGTAGGGACATGGCCCCCGTGGTTGCTCAGTGCCACCACGCTGAGAGCTGTGAGTATGGCTGGAGCTGAGCTGGTGCAGAATCATAGGATCACCAGGTTGGAAAAGACCCACCAGATCATCAAGTCCAACCATTCCTATCAAACACTAAACCATGTCCCTCAGCACCTTGCCGACCCATCCCTTAAACCACTCCAGGGAAGGTGACTCAATCACCCACAGCCCAGGACAGGCCCACAGCTATGCTGGATGAAGAGACTCAACCCCACCTCCCAGCACACCTTCAGCCCAGTACCACCCAGTATAACCCAGTAAGGCACAGCAAAGCCCAGTAATGCCCCGACAACTTGGTCCAGCCCCACCCAGCGTGGCCCAGCATAGCCCAGTTCCAGCCCAACCCATTTCCAGCCTAGCACACCCCACCATGGCCCAGCACAGCCCACTGCTAGCCATTTTCTAGCCCAGTACAGCCCATTTCCAACCCAATAGGGTCCATTTCCAGCCCGGCTCAGCTCCTGCCATTGACCCCAGACCCTGGGTGCCACAGGAGCTCTTGGCCCCACTGTATCTGTGGGGTGCAGTGCTGTGCCTGCCCTCCAGCTCAGTCCACAGAAGAGCAGCATGGGGACACAGCTCAGCCCTGCCCGGGTGTCCCAGCTCTGCCAAGGACAGGGGTCTCCCCAGACAGTGCTGGAGAGGCAGCAGAGTCTGGCCAGTGAGGATGGGGACAGAAGCAGGAGGAGCAGTTAAAAAAGGAGCAGCAGAAACCGAAAGACCCCCAAGACCTGAGTGTGCTCCATGGCCACGCTGCTTGTGGGGATGGTGGCAGGCATGACACCCCCTGCCCGTGACCCTGATCATAGAATCATAGAATCATGATGGGATGCCCAGTGCTGCCAGCCCCTCACCCTGTACCCTGCCAGGCCGTCCCTGGGGCAGGGGCANGTGGCCATGCTGCTCAGGGTCACGTGTGGGATGACTTGGGGGGGGTCTTGTGGGGATGATGGCGGACATGACACCTCCTGCCCGTGACCCTGATCATAGAATCATAGAATCATAATGGGATGCCCAGTGCTGCCAGCCCCTCACCCTGTACCCTGCCAGGCCCTCCCTGGGGCAGGGGCACTCAGGATGCCGGTGTGGGCAGCAGTATGGGGTCACCATGGAGGAGGTGCCCCCAGAGCTGTGGCGTGCTGGGGTTCAGCAGAGCAGGGGTGCTATACCATGGCCCACATGGGAGCTGTGGTGCTACCAGCAGACCTTTCCTGGGGCCATGGGATGGGGATCCCTGCCCTGCACCCCGATGTGGGATGCCTGCTGTGTCCTGTCTGGCTCCACCACCTAAGGGAGCTGCATGGGGCACATCTACCATGGCCCTTGGGGGGACTGGCATCTCAGGGATAGGGTTGGGGATGAGGATGGAGACAGGGATGGGGTCAGAGGCAGGGATGAGGTCAGTCTGGGAGTTCTGAATTACACCCTCAGTGCAGCCAAATGCCTCCCGCACTGGGGTGACTGTCTAACCCCCCGAGACATCCCAGCCCGGATGGATGTGGGGGAGCAGCCCGGCCCTCTGACGCGAGCGGGACCTGTGGGCGTGTGGCTACGAGCAGGATTTGGCCGGGAGCAGCCAAAACCTCCGACGGGGGCTGAAACCAGAGCTTGCAGCTCTTGTGGGGACGTGCTGAGCCTCCTGCCCCACTCAGCCCCAGCAAGAGGTGCCACCCCTTATCCCGGTGTGCCAAGTGTCCTGCCCCACTCAGCCACACAGGGGCTGCTGCCCGCCTAGCCGCTCACCCCTTTCCGCTGGTTGCTGAGGCAGAAGGTGCAGATGCTGCGGGGCTGCTTGCTGTCCAGGTCACCCTTGGCTCCGTAGATGGCACTGAAGCAGGGCTGCCCGTCCTCGCAGCCCTCGCCCAGCAGCAGCACGTTGGCCAGGTGGGAGATGTAGCTGGAAGCCAGGCGAAGGGTCTCGATCTTGGACAGCTTCCGATCCACCGGCTCGGTGGGGATGAGGGTCCGCAGGGCGGTGAAAGCCGTGTTGACGCTCTGGGTCCGATCCCGCTCCCGCGCGTTGGCCGCCTGCCTCTGCTTCACCATCACCATGGGCCCCGGTTTGCGCGGCAGCTTGCGGTGAGCCTCGGTGCCCTCGCAGCATCCGAACGACTGGTCCGACGTGTCGCTCTCGCTCCGGTTCTCCTCATCCTCCGAGAGGATCCTGAGGTCTGGGTAGAGCACGCGGGCGGCCACGGGGCGCAGCATGGTGAAGGCCATGGCGAGGTGCCCGCCCGTGCCCCCGGCCCTGCTGGGGGGACCCCCCGGCCTTCGGGGAGCTTTCCCCGTCCGGCACGGCTGCGATGGCCGGATCTGGATGCCTTCCCGCTGCTGCTCCGCTCCGGCGGCTGAGCGGGGCTGGGACAGCTGTCTGCTGGGGGAATCAGGATTTATAGGGCCGGGGAGGGGCTGGTGCTGGAGCCCACCCCTAGCCGGCCCCCCAGCCGCCGGCCAGCGGTCAGCGTCCTCGCCAGAGCTGGCTCCGGCCACCGGCCTGGCCCTGCTGCGGCACGCAGGCACCTTGCACCCAGGGCCAGGCTCTGGGTCACCCCGTCATGGATGCTGGCAGTGCCACAGGTGGTGCCACGGCCACCGCGTGGCCACCTCCCCGTGCCACAGCCCTCGACGCCTGCAGAGCAAAGTCACACTGAGTGCCAGCTTGCAGGTAGTGAGTCCCCAGCCCCTGCCCGGCTCTTCTCTGCTGGCACTGGGTGGCACACAGCGAACATGGGATGCCAAGAAGGGGCAGGTGCCGGGAAGTGGGTGGCACCAGTGTGCTCCCTGGGACATTTATTGGATGGGACACTGGACCCCACCTGGGGGACACGCTGCTCCCTGCCCCGCACCATGCCCTCAAAGTCTGTGCCCAGGAGGGTGCCCAGGGCTGCAGGGATTAGTGAGGATGGGCACCCCCGTGGGGATGCTCTGCATCCCTCATCCTTCTGTCCCCAGGGCCTGACACCCCACCTGCTCCCTGTGAGAGGGGACAGGGGACACAGTCAGGGGCATGGACAGCGTTGCAGGCAGCCCTGCCAGGCAGCCAGGAGCGTTTCCTCCCGCCTGGGAGGAAGGTGTGTGCCGGTAGTGGAAGCGGAGGCTTTTCCTGCAAGGGGACAGCTGAGCTGGCAGCAGCGGAGCCACCAGTGTCCCAGGTGGTGCTGGGGGGGGGCACAACCACGGTGCATCCCCATCCTTTTTGGGTGCCCAGGGAGGTTTCTGTGACCCCACTCTGCCTTCACTCCCCCAGCCCCAAGCCCTATCCCCCTGAGAGCAGGCGGGAGACTTCGTGCCAGCCTTCCTCATGCAGCTGAGCAGAGCTCCCTGGCTTGGTGATGCTCTGGGCATGCAGGTCAAGCAGCAAAGAAAGAGGGCAGGACCTGATCTTGGGGCTACTGGGGATGTGGCCCATGCCAGCTGTGATCTCCTCTGGCCGCTGACCCCACACGCAGAGGGAGATGCTGCAGGAAATCTGTGTCAAATACGGTGAAAAGGGCCAGTGTATGTGCTTGTTGGGGGCTACGGTGGCAGCCGTGGGATGCAGCAGGGCATATTGCAAACCCCAGGGTGAAGAGGTTGGCAAGGGGACCTGGGGGACATGGGATGGGGTGGCATCACGTCCCACTGTGACCCACAGTCAAAGCCTCATGGCTGTGGGACTGGAGACCATGAGGGCCCCCCCAGGCTGGTGGGTGCCCCTGGGGGTCACCCCAGTGTCCCTACTGGGATTGTGGCAGGGGTGACCATGCTCCCTGGCACTGGCACCAGCACCAGCACTTCTTCACTGCCCACTTGGCCAGGCAAACTGGGAGCAAATGGCCCCTCTCCCCCCGTGGGGTGCAGACGGGACCCCCCTGCCCTGTTTTCCTTTGCCATTTGTCTACTTGCACAGAGCCCATAAATCAGGCAGTGGGGAGAGGGGCCAGGGGGCTGGAGGTGCCACTGGGGCTGGGGGTGTGCAGGGCTGCGCTGGGTGTGCACACCACCATGGGGACATGTCCCCGGCTGGCTCTTTCCCTTGCCACCCCTCAATCCCGGTGAGGGACCCCAACCCTCTCCCATCCATGGTAATTGCCCTGTCTGGCTGTGGGCTGTGGGCCGTTTCTCCCCCTGCAGGGGTGCTGGGGGCAGAACTAGAGCTAGGGGAGCAGGCAGGTGCCTGTGTGGAGAAGTGAGCCCCCGCTCTCACCCCAGCTCCTGCTGGGCTGTGGCAGGGGGCCCGCAGTAGCCCCTGGCCCTGACAGGAGGCAAGACGGATGGCAGGAGCTGTGTACTCAGCTGCGACCGCCCCACACATGGCCACCAGCTGACGGGGACAGGCTGGGGGGCAAGCCCGGGGCCCCAGGGGTGATCTTGGGGGGCTTGGCCACGAGTGGGGTGTTGGAGGCTTGTGGAATACAGGACATCTCAGCCCATGGGCAGGGAAGGAGCTGTAGGCATCGGAGATGGATTCATGTGGGGTGGGTACAGATGTGTGTGAGCATGTGTGTGCACGCACATGCGTGATCACGCAGCTGTATTCATTTCTGTGCATCCATGCATGTGTGGGACTCAATGATCCGATGGGTCTTTTCCAACCTGGTGATTCTATGATTCTAAGAGTATGTGTGCACGGCTCTGTGTATCCATACACATGTGTGCACAGATATATGTGAGTAGGGGATGTGCACACGTATGTACTCAGCTGCACACACGTGTGTGCACACATGCATATGCTGATGCATGCAACACCTCTGCGTGTGCACGGTGCCGTACACACCCTGATTGCACACGTGTGTGAGTGACCACCACCCTGTCAGATCCTGCACTAGGGAGGACGGACAGACAGAACGAACCTGCAGCCCTGGCCAAGGGCACAATGGGACCCATGGGAAGCGGCACACGCTAAGCTCCCTGCCTGTGCAGCCGCCAGCCGCCTACGGTTGCTGCAGCTGCTGGGCCTGGAGGACATGGGGCAGCAGCCGGGTTTTCCTGTGCTGCCCAGCGGGCGTGTGGGACAGCGTGTTCATTCCCATGCCTGGACTCCCCAGCTTCCCCGACACCAAGGGCATCGGATCTGACTCAGGCAGACAGCACAAGGAGCAGCCAGGGGCTGTGGCACGGCAAAACTGACTTGAGTGGGTGCCAGGACGTGGTTGGATTTGGCATCCCGGCTGTCCCAGCTGATCTGGCCACGCAAACCGGCTGCCTGGGCGAGGGCTGCACAAGCAGGGAGATGGAGTGGGCGGCACCAGGTGGGTTTGCATGGTGGGCAGGGGTGCATGGGACGCTGTGTGGGACACGTAGCATGGAGGGGACATCATCTGAGCATGGAGACACAATCCAACCTGCCAAGCATCCCCTGGTGCAGGCTGGCCAGTGGAGGACAGCCCTGGGATCGGGGTGCTGGGCACCCCAAGGGCTGGGTTCTGCCCCCGTTGGCAGGGAAATGCCCCCCGTCCCCCGCTCTGGGGAGTGTTTATCTGCGAGGTGATACTTAAGTGTAAGAAAATAAACAGGGAGCAGATGGGCCAGGGGGCCAGGGCTGCCCCCAACCCCGCGGGGCTGCTCCAGCCGTGCTGGGAAAACACTGCTGCCGGCGAGGCAAATGGATTCCAGACCTGCGGCTACGCCGCCACATGTGGCCGCCAGGACACTGGGGCTGACCCTGCTGAGCTTGAGCGAGGATTGACCCGACCCGTCCCTCCTCTTCCCATTTTATCACACCTCATCCCAATTCCATCCCATCCCCTCATCCCATCCCATCCCCTCATCCCATCCCAGGGACCCCTCTGAGTGGGGAGAAGTAGCGAGATGTCCTCGAGTGGACTGGGGTGTTGTGAAACCATTTGGGGAGCAGGAGCCAGGGCTCCAGTGAGGGCAGCCCTGGCAGAGATCACTGCCTGCCCCCCCGGCTGGAAGTGGGGTGTTGCGGTGGGTCCCCAGGCAGTGTGGGGAGCCTCGGGCCCCCCTTTCCCTGCCGGGCTCTACCTGTGGGCCGGGGCTGTGGGTCTGGAAGGCATTACACGCCTGTCGCGTGGGGAAGTCTCTCCCAGTTCCAGAGCCGGGACCCCCCCAGCCAGCCTGGGCCGGGGGGAGCCCACAAAGCCCCTTTGTTCCTGCTCTGGAACGAATGGATTGGAAGCAGCCGGGATCGGCTGTCAGCCCGCGACACCAGAGACCCCGCGGGTCAGGCAGAGGGAAGGGGGACAGGTGGAGGGACAGAGGAATGGAGGGATAGAGGGAGGGATGGATCGAGGGAGGGATGGAGGGACAGGGATGGAGGGACGGATGGTTGGAGGGATGGAGGGAGGGACAGAGGGATGGAGACGATGCAGATGTCGCTGGCTCTGGCAAGATCTGCTCCTCTGCTAGCAGGGGGATGTGGCACTGGCAACACCAGCCGGGGAGCAGCTTACGCTGCCTGCATGGTGCCAGCCCCATGGCTGTGCCAGTCAGCCTGGGGATGCTTACACAGCTCCCTGGCTGCTGCCATGAGTCCTGACTTCCAGCTGGTGTCACCAAGCAGCAGCAGCACGGGGCATCCGCAGGGCTGGCAAGGATGTCCTGCCACTGTTTGCAGGGGTTGGGAACCTGGAAGGGTGCATCCTGCAGCTGGTCTCCCCACTTGAAGAAGCTCATGTTGGGTGAAGGAAGAGTGGGGTGTAGGATCTGGGCAGCTTCAGTTCACCCCAGCTTGTGGGGTCCCAGCTCTGCTGAGCTACCTCTCTCGTATCTCCCTTTGTAAAGGGCACCAACCCAAGGAGAGGGGGGCGAGCAGAGCCCATGGGAGAGGAGCAGCACTGAGGCACAGCCCAGAGCCTGGGCAAAAACCAATAGGGCACCCACTTGAGGGTCTTGTGCTGCTGCAGGAGCTGCCATCTCCTCCTTTCCCCCCTCCCTGCTCTCTAACAAGAGGAAACTTTTTAGCACGCCACAATTCTTCTGAAAAATTTATGGCCCATCAGGGAGCTGCGGGCCAGGGCTGCTCTCGCCGTGAACGCTTGCAGGGCTTCCTCCTGGCGGAGAGTGGCTTTGATGCGGCACATGCAGCTCTGCCGCCCCACAGTCTCACCTCCTCGAGGGAAGGGGCCGGGAGGAGGCTCCAGCACAGCAGCCCCCAGCCCACCCTGCCCTTCCTCTCCAGTGGCTCCTGCGGAAACACCAGCAGTGGCAAAGCTGGTGGGCAGCACTGCAGGGTTGCTGCCTGGGGCAGCTGTGCCCACCTCCCAAACCCTCTCCCCAGCCCGTTTGTGCCCTGGGAGCTCAGGATCCGTCAGGGGAGGAGTGTGGTCAGCCAAGGGCAGAAGTCTCCAGCCGTGGTTCCTGTCCCACTTGCCGCTGACTCACAGCGTGGTGGGGTGAGTCAGTGGCCTTTCCCCTCCCTGGACTGAAGTTCCTGGCTCAGAGGGATGCTGAGATACCCAGGGGATGCTCTGGAGTTTTTTCCAGCCTGCACATGGGGTGAGGATGTGGGGTTTGCAGAAATGACAGTAGCGCAGCGTGGTGGGACTGCCTGTGCTCCCACAGCTGGCCAGACTGACCCTGACCCTGACTTCAGCTGCACGCCAGTTACTCTGGTGCAGCCTCTGTCACCAGTACAGCACCCATCCCTAGCTCAGCATCCCTCCCGCAACACAGCATCTGTCCCCGAGCACAGCATCCGAACTGAAAACAGCATTGACATTCTCGCACAGCATCCCCCCTGCCCCCAGCACAGCATCCATACTGGACGCAGCATCAATCCCCTCGCAGAGCGTCTGTCCATCTGCAGAGCATTCATCCTCTGTCACAGCATCCGTCCCTGTCCCTTCTTCCCACAGACAACTCCCACGGGCTCCAGACCTCTGTGCCACGTGGCCGCATGCCTGCTCCTGACCCCAGCCTCCCCCAGTTCCAGAGCTGCACAGTTTTTATGACCTTTATTCCAGGTGTAGCAGCTGGTGTCCCCACTGCCCCATCCCAGGGATGTTCTCCCTAGAGAAGGGGACTGTGAGATATGTCCAGGGATGGGGCAGGCACAGCTCAGAGTCCTGGTATGGGCACAAGGTCAGCTCAGAGTCACTGAGGGGGAGCCTAGGGGTTGCCCATGCCTGTCTCCTGATCTGGCTTTGTCCCGGTTTGCCTCCATCCCTTCCTGGTTTGGCTGCACCCCTGGCCCAGTTCCAGTGTGCCCCATTTTAGCCCATCCCAGTTTAGCCATTCCTGGCTGAGCCGTGCCCCAGGTCAGCCTGCCCTATCTTGGCTCATCCCATCCCATCCCACCCCATCCCATCCCGGTTTCTCCTATCTCAGTCCCTCCCTGTCCATCTCATCTCAGTCCATTCCAGTTTATCCAGTTTATCCCCCGCCCCGGGCTGCTTGGGACTGCGAGCGCGGCTCCATTGCGCCCCCTGCTGGCCGCGCCTCTCCCTGCAGCTGCCCGGGAGACCCGGGATGGGGGGGTTGCAGGGGTCTGTGCATCCTCCGGGATGGGATGGGATGAGGGGTTTCGGGGGTCTGTGCATCCTCCGGGATGGGATGGAGGGTTTCAGGGGTCTGTGCATCCTCCAGGATGAGATGGGGGGCTACAGGGGTCTGTGCATCCTCCGAGATACTGGGCTAGCGCAGGTGGGGTGTGGAGGATCCCAGGTAGGTGCGGAGGTCGCTGAGGGTGGATGGGATGATCTTGGCGGGGATGGTGTCCCGGTTGAGTGCCTGGTGGGCGGCGAAGCGGTGGCAGCCTCCGAAGGAGTAGTAGTAATCCCCACCCTGGCTGCCCTTGATCCAGAGCACGTCGATGGGGGGCACCCGCTCAGGGTCCTCCTGGGAAGAGAGAGACCCTCGAGAGCACATGTGAAGCATGGTTGGGCTTGGTGATCTCGAAGGGTTTTTCCCACTCAGTGATCCCACGAGAGCAATGGCCATCCCAGCCCCCTACAAGATGCGAGTGTCCCTGGCAGCGCCACCCCCCATGGTACACGTTGATGCCAGGGTGGTTACCTGGGCAAGGGGCTCCTGCTCACCTGTAGTGTCTCCACCAGGCTCTGCACCTTGCCTGGATCCAGCTCTGCGGGGATGGGCCGGATGAGGACACGCATGGGCACGTTGTGCACGGCCGAGATGTGCTGCGTGTGGATGCTCCGATCCTCAGCCTCTGCCATGGTTGCCACTGGGACCTGGCCTCGTCCTTCCTCCTGCTTGCCCATCGAAGCCTGCCGCCCAACCCCGAGCAGCACTGCACCTAACCGGGCCCCTCTGCTTCCTCCTAGCCGGGCCAGCGCCATCGTCACAGCCACCGCCCCATCGTTTTGCAGAGTCACAGTGAAGGGGCAGGACAAGCAGCCGGGATCGGTGCCAGTGCTGGCCTGCTGCCCGCTGTCCTCTGCCCGGCGAGGCTGTGGCCGGGGGTGCCCTTGGGCCCCTGTCCAAGTGGGACATGCAGTGCGTGACCCTCCTGACAGAGCTGTTTGGTGAGCTGGGGGTCCTGCACTTGGGGCACAACAACACTGAGTAGCAACAGACTAGGAGAAGGATTGTATCAGAAATGGTGTGACCAGCAGGGCCAGGGGGGTTCCTCTCCCTCTGTACTCAGCACTGGTGAGACCGCTCCTTGAATCCTGTGTTCGGTTCTGGTCCCCTCACCACAAGAAGGGTGTTGAGGCTCTGGAGCGAGTCCAGAGAAGAGCAATGAAGCTGGTGAAGGGGCTGGAGAACAGACCTGATGAGGAACGGCTGAGAGAGCTGGGGTTGTTTATCCTGGAGAAGAGGAGGCTGAGGGGAGACCTCATTGTTCTACAATTACCTGAAAGGAGGTTGTGGAGAGGAGGGAGCTGGGCTTTTCTCCCAAGTGACAGGAGACAGGACGAGAGGGAATGTCCTCAAGCTCCACCAGGGGAGGTTCAGGCTGGACGTTAGGAAAAAAAAAACAAACAGAAAGGG
>WAAB01000121.1:50472-62993 GCA_013389865.1 Piaya cayana
GGGGTGGGGGGCAGGGGGAGAGGTGTCAGCATCCCAGACCCTGGTGGATGCCATATCCCATGACACCCTGCATCCCACAGCATCCCAGACCCCACACAATGGTCAGCCTCCCCGCAAGGGCCATGGGTTACAACGCATGCCCTCGATGAGCTGAGCCACCCCGTGGTGCCCCAACATCTCCTGCTGGTCTCAGCCCCCCCTCCTGCCCTTTGTCCCCCACGGCCCTGGATCCTGGACCCGTGGGGTCAGCCGGGAGCTGCCGGGGGGTTGCCCGAGGGTTGTGGGGGCAGAGCCCCCTGCCCTCTCCGCTGCCTTGGCCATCGGCTCAGGGGGCTGCTGGCCATTAGTTATTCCAGCCACGTCCTTCCAGGCTGCAGCCGGAGCCCCGAAGTGGCTCCAATCGGTGGCTTTGAGGCACACCAGGCACGGGCCTGGCGCTGCCGCCGGCTCGGGGAGCAGATTGCCAGACAAAGGGACAGGGACAAAGGCCCGGCTGCCTCGTGCCCTGGGGAAGGGGCGCAGGCGCGTGCGGGGCACGGGCGCTGCCCCTGACCCCGTGCAGCATCCCCAGTATCTCTTGTATCCCCAGCATCTCCAGTATCCCCAGCATTCCACACCACTCAGGGATGCCCGCTGTGCCCCACTGCTCACCCGTCCCCCACCCTGGCTGGCACGGCTGCCGCACAGTTGGGTACCAGGTGGCACAGCCCTGGCACCGCTGCTGTGCCACCCCCTCCACCCGGCACCGTGCCCAGCACCGCGCTGGCTCTGGGGCTGTGCTGTGCCCCCTTCCCAGCTCTGCACCCCCCGTGCTGCCCGTCTCAGGGCTGGGATAGGGTGCAGAGGGGCAAGGGCTATGGGGAGGGAGCAGGAGGTGTTGGCTGGGGTGCCCAGCAAATACCACACTGGTCACCCCCAGTCCCACCGTGCCTCAGTTTCTCCAGCAGGTCCTTTTAAAATCCCACTGCCCCGTGTCCCCCTGCAGTCCCTGTCCCTGTGGCCAGGGCACAGCAGGCTCCGGTACAGCCCTGCCCAAACTGCCTTTGTCCCTTTCCCCTGCACAAATCCTCCGTCCCGGGGGCAGCTGCCTCCACGGCATGAGACTGGGAATGCTGCCGGTGCTGCAGGATGCAGCTGGAGCCGTGCCCACCCATGGGGCACTGGGGGGGTGGGGGGACTATGGGGCACGATGCCAAGCAGCTCCAGATGCCCCAGGGCAAGGGATGGGTTGTAGCTCCAGAGGAGCCATACCCAGTCCAGGGGCACCTGACATGAGGCGCGCAGGCAGCAGGGAGGCCAAGGGCTGAGCAAACACCTTCTATTGCACTCAGTGTGACACAGATCGCTGGGCTGGGGACAAAAGCAAAGAGCTGGTCCCCCTCAGAGACCCAACAGCGACGTGCCCGCAGCCACCCCAGTCCCAGCACTACTTCACAGCATCTTGGTCATGGTTGGGTTGCCTGTCCCGCTCACGCCGGGCACTGCAGGCTGCAGTAGTCAGCTGATTTGAAGAAGTGGTAGACGTTGACAAGGGGGAACATGAGCAGGGCCCCGAGGAGGGAGCCCAGCTGCTCCACTGCCCCGTACCACACCAGCGCGCTGTGGCTGCGACTCCGCAGGATCACTCCGGCCATCACCTTCACGTAAGAGAGCGTCCCGGTGAAGAGCACCCAGGAGAGGATCTGGCGGGGCAGAGGGGAGAGCGGTCAGAGGGGCTAGGGGTTCCCCAACACAGAGATGGGGGAATTTCACAGTGAGGCTGATGCAGGGGATGACCCCAGACACCTCCCCAGGCAAGAGGGACCCCGTGACTTACGATGGTGGCATCACCCCACTGGGACTGCTGGAGGAGCGGGCAGGGGCTCATCACTGCCATGGCCATGTTGTAGGCACCAAAGGCTGTCCCTGCCATGGTGAGGGCGCTCAGCAGGGCCATGGACCTGCAAGGGACATGCAAATGACACCAGGGAGTACTGCCAGCCTTTCCCAGTGAGGGCACAGACCTCACTGACCAGCTCAGCGCTGGCTCCATCCTCCTTTCCAGAAACGTCTCTGCTGCCAGGGCACAAGCACCCATGGACCCTCTCCCACCCGGTGGCTTCTCCCTCCTCCCCACTGCAAAGCGGGGGCTGTTCCTGGGGCAGAAGCCCCCTGGGTGCACTCCACCATGTCCCCCAGTGCCCTGCTACCCACCTGCCAGGCAGGAACATGGCCACGATGCAGGCGAGGGGGTTGGCCATGGAGCTGAGCGTGGCCGAGAGGTGGTAGGCGGTGTTGCCGTAGGGAAGGCAGGAATAGGACTGCACGGATGGCAGGACCCCGTTCGTCAGAGCGCTCACCCAAGTGATGAGGAGGTAGATGAAGGTGAGCTTGGTTAAGGTGTAGGAAGCCTTCTCTGGAAGGACGTTCCTGGATCCCTTGGCATCCTTTGGGCATGGGTAGCCTCCGCTCAACTGTGAGTGAGCTCCCTCGTCAGAGAACTGGTCGAATGAGCGCAGCACAATGTTGCTGGTAAAGAGCTGCTGCTGGGAAAACTCCCACACTTTGGGCTGCCTGGTGAGGAAGAAGAAGGCCAGCAAGCAGGCCAGCATCATTGCAGTCAAGAGAAGGAAGAAGACGAGGGTGGAAAAGTTGGCTGGGAAGTACTGAGTCTCCAGCTGGAAGACAGTGCTCTCCACAGTCTCATTACCGGTAGTGACGTTGACCATGTAGGTGACGTTGGCACACTTGGAGATGCCAGAGCCCTGGCCCAGGGCGATGAGTGCAGGGATCAGCCCGCTGAGCCCTTCGCCGATGAAATAGGTGGTCAGGTACTGGGGCTGCAGCTGCATCATGAAGGGCAGGAAGGTGACGGAGGAGGTGCAGTCCACCAGGGCCAGGAAGAAGGTGAGGATGAGGAAGGCAGTGCTGTGGGGCCTCCCAGCGATGGGGGATGAATAGTTCCAGAGGAAGGCCAGGAGCAAGCAGGCCATGATGCCCACAGACACAACCACGTAGATAACAGCCACCTCCTTCAGCAAGCCGGGCCGAAAGTGGTGCATGAGGGTGACGAAGAGCGGCCCCACGTTGGCCATCTGGATGATGATGGTGATGTAGGAGGGCAGATCCCACTGCTCTGGCAGCACCGTCACCAGCAGCGGCAGCTCAACCCACAGCCCGTTGATGGCCACCCAGGAGCCCGTGCCGAAGACGCAGGCAAGGAGATGGGTGAGCAGCGCCATGGCTCAGGGCTGGGTGCCTGGGCCCAGAGGCGATGCTGCTGCGCTGCGAGGAGAGAATTCAGTCAGTGCTGAGGTGAGACCCGACCCCACCAGACCCCAATCCTGGCACCCCCTCTCCAACAGGCAGGTGCAGCAGCTCCCAAACACCATGGGGCATGGAACTCCCAAGGATGACCTTGTCCCATCCCATTCTAGCTTCCCTTTTGCCCTCTGGAAGCACCAGGGACCCCTTGCTCTCTGCGGCTGATGCCGCTGTGCTCTCCCGTCCTGGATGTGGGACCCGCTTGGCTCCACTTTGGTCTCATCCCAGGGGGCTGGGGCTCAGCAGCACTGGGTGCTGAGGTGGCACAGGACATGGAATGGCATAAAGACATGGCATGACATGGCACAGCTTGGCGTAGCCTGGTGCAGCACAAAGGCACGGCACAGCCTGGCATGGCATAAGGGCACGGCACAGCCTGGCACGGCATAAGGGCACGGCACAGCCTGGCACGGCACATTCTGCCATGGCATAAATGCATGGAATGGCACGGCACAGCCTGGCACAGCATGGCACACTCTACCATGGCATAAAGACATGGAATGGCACGGCACAACCTGGCATGGCGCGGCACGGGGTGAAGACAGCTCTCACCTGGGGGGCCAAGAGGCCTGGGCAACCGCTCTGCTGGGAACGGAGGCTTCGTACCTCCCACAGCACCTGCTGGGCAGGGCGAAGCAGCGCCCATCTCCTCCCAGCTGGCTCCCGTGCCGTCCCGCAGGCTCCGGCAGCCACGGGCAGGAGGCCCTGGCAGCCCCACCTGCAAACCAGCCTCGGCTCATACCGGCGCTCTGAGTCAGGATCCGGCTGCATCCCCTGGACGCCGCTCCCGGCCCACTCCCGGGAACGGGGACCCCCGTGTCCCAGTGTCCCCGTGACCCCGCAGAGCAGCAGAGCTGCCTCCGAGCCTCTGCGGCAGCGCCAAGCTTGGCGGAGGAAACTCGCGTCTCCTGGAGCTGAGCCTGACGGGTACAAGCGCCCAGCCGTGCCCCCAGCCGGGTGCGGAGGCTGCTGGGGCTCCGGGATGGAGCAGGAGCTGGAAGGAAGCGGGGTGCCAGTCTGCCTGGGGGGCACTCACTGTGGTTTTGGGGGCCCGGCAGCACGCGGGCGGCAGCGAGTCCTGGCTGCCGGGGCGGTGACGTGAGGTGGCACGTCACGACCTCCGGATGCAGATGGCTGGCGGCGTGGCGGGGTGCTGCTCCTCGCCCTCGGTCAGGTGGCGGCCGCGGGGACCCCGCACCCTCAGTCCTGTGCTGGGCAGTGGGGTCTGGCGCTGAATTTCAAGGCTCTTGTCCTGGATGGGAGGATCCTGGTGTATCCCGTGAGGACACAGGAGCCACAGGGATGGTCAGCTGCCAGCACAGGGTGTGGTGAGATAAAAGCGATAAGGAAACATAAGGAAAAAGCTTTGATGTCCTTGGAGTGATGGAGCAGGATCCCACCCCTGAGGGGCCCCTTGTGCCTGGAGGGATGAGCGCTCGGGGGCCAGAGGGACCAACTCCAGTCGCCTCCATCCCCCATGGAGCAGGGGCTGGGATCAGCGGGGGCACAGATGGAGGGGGCAGGGGTGCAGGATCCCCCTGCTCGTGCCTCTCCTCTTAGTGGGTCCCCAGGTTTTGCCATCACAGCCCCCATCCGCAGGTGGGTGCAGGGTTTGCTGTGGGGTCCCTCTCTCCCCATCCCTTTTTTCTCTCCCCCGTCTCCCCAATTCACCCTGTGGAGCCCGACCCCATGCCCAGATGGTGCCCTCCAGCTCCAAACCCTCTCCCCGTGGCCAAAGTCCAGCTGTGCCACCTCCAGCTTGCAGCCACCCCCCTGCACCCTCCCCAGCCCGGGGACAACCCCTGCCTTGCACCGGGAGTCACCGCTGCCCTTCGTCCCCCGACGTACCGCGGGGGCCAGGGGCAGCCCCAAGCCTGCTGCCGTGGCACGGGGCGCTCACCCAGGTGGCACCGTTGTCCCCGTGAGCCCCAGCCTGGCCGTGTGCCAGGGATTATTCCTGGTGGTGTCCTCGACCTTGCACTCGTCCCTAGCTGAACTGTCTCTCACCTATTTCAGGCTGCTTCTCTCAGGGGTGAATGTCACCCAGTGACCGTGCGTTGTCCCATCCTGGGATTTCCGCAGGGTCACAGGCTGGGATGGGGCTCTCAGGGACCCCCGAGGGTGGTGGCTGTGCCACCTCGGGTACATAGCAGGCTGGACATCTCTAATCCTGTGTCATGTGAGACGGGCGATCAGCTGAGCTATGAGGTGGCAGTTAAACCGCTTGCACCAGCTGGGAGATGACACGGGTGAGGGGACAGAGGCCAGGTCACCTGCAGCATCCCAACCGCCTATCCCATCCCATCCCACCCCACCCCACCCCCACCGCCCCGGGATGCTCCGTGGTGGCTCTTCCCCCAGCACCCACCGGGTGTCGCTGGGAGAGCGAGCTGCATCCCAGCCAGACCCGGGCTGCCTTCTCCAGCCCTGCCTGCCCCCTGTCTGCCCCCCAGAGCTGCCTCCAGCCCCTGCCCTACTCCTGGCTCCATCCCTGCCCCAGCCAGGGGGCAGCTGGGGTCCCTGGGGGCAGGGGGACATGGTGCCCCAGTGCCCCTGGGGCTGCAGGGGTGGGGCTGGGTATCCAAGGTGGGGGGCATGGCTTAGGGTGCTGCCGCGGTTTAACCCCGCACGGCTGCTCGCTCAGCACCCCAGCTGCTCACCCAGCCCCCCCAGTTCCTCGCTCAGCCCCTGCTGTGGGATGGGGAGACAACGGGAGAGAGCTGGTGGGTTGAGATAAAGACAGTTGGACAGATAAAGCTACGTGCTCAAGCAAAGCAAACTCAGGTGTCCCTGACTGCTTCCTATAGCAGGGAGGGGTTCTGGAACTGCCAGGACAGCAGGGCTCCAGCACAACTGATGGTGACTTGGGGAGTCAAACGACATCAGTCCAAATGCCCCTTCTTCCTTCTTCTTCTTTCACTTCTGTTGCTGAGCAAGGTGTCCCATGGATGGGATTGGTCAGTGGGGTCCCACTGGTGCCCTCTCCCAGCTCTCTGTGCACCCCCAGCCTGGTCACTGGTGGGGTGAGGAGCAGCAAAAGCCTTGACACCATGCAAACCGTGCTCAGTGATAACTGAAACATCCCCAGGTTACACACACAGTTCTGAACACAAATCCAGAACAGCCCCATACCAGTTCCTACAGTGAAAATTACCCCTATCCCAGCCAAAACCAGTACAGGAGGGAGCTGGGAGTGGGGAGCAGGTCTAGGATGCTGGGAGACACCAGGTATGGGGGACTTGGGCTGACCTGGGGCAGCTGGGATCCCCATGGATGGGGAGAGGATGTGAGGGGTCATTGATTGTCCCATGTTTAATTGGGCAGCACAAACGATGGTGAGACAATTCCTGGGGATGAATGGCTGCAGTGCAGGGACAGGGGACACTGAGGGGAGTGCTGGGCATGGGAACCCCACTTTATGCTCTTCACCTGAATCCATCAACACGACACGTGCCGCCTGCCCTGCCCGTGTGGTGTGAGACGGCGGGGGCCCCTCTGCCCCCTCCCCATGCTGCAGCTGAGCCCCCGGCCCCTCATCCGTGCCCCCCGACAGATGCGAGCCAAGGCCCCAAGGGCAGATGGCAACATTTGGTAGCCGAGGGGTCCCTGGCTGTGGGACTTCGCTGGGCTCCAGTGACCAGCCAGGGCTGGGGACACATCCCCAGCCACAGCCAGTGTGGGCAGTGGGGTCAGTGGGGCGCCCCACATTGCGGGGTGCCTGGGCAGTGGGAAAGCACAGGGAGGATCAGCAGCTTAGGAGAAAGAGGGTCCATCCTTGAGCCATCCCCTAATATTTGCTTCCAGCTGGGAGCAGATGAGATGGCTTTTCTGGCTGGAGGAAGGCTGCTACCCCATTGCTGGGGGGCATGGGGGGACCCCCACGCCCCAGGGAGCACCGATCACCCGAGGCAAGAGGGTTTGAACCCCCAGATGTGGTTTGGGGACCTGCTGGCAGGTCAGAGCCCTGGCCCCTGCCAGCCCCATTTGCATCCCATTTCCATGTGAAAGGAGCAGGTCAAGTTGAAAGTTGAAAGGCTGGTGGGGGGCAGCGGGGAAGGGGCGGCTGCCGGAGGTGAGACCCCGACAAAAGGGCTGGATCCCCAGGGCCCAGGCTGCGGTCCTGGCCCCGCCGGCAGCCGCCATCTGCGGGTCTGTGCCGCCGCGCAGACAAAGGCCTCACGCCTGGCACGTCCCCATCTGTCACCTCTACGGCTCTTGTGGAGACATGTGGGGAAAGCTGAGTGTGGGCAGCATCCTTCCCTCTGCCCACGAGCAGCGGGGAGCAAGGTGATGCAGAGTGTCCCCATCGAGTCCCCAGGTCCCTAGGGAAGAGCCTACAGCTGGGGAAACTGAGGCAGGAGCGGGCAGTGCCTCAGTTTGGCTCAGGGCATGTGGCACAGCAGCAATTCCCTCACTGCAAGGCTGGGCACAGCCTTAGGAGTGGCAAGGGGCTGCAGTTAAACACCAGGAATTAATACCCAGTGAGATGAGGGGTTGGGGGGTTCCTGGATGCTGGGGCAGCTCTGCCTGGGGCTGCCTGAGCTGTGCTGAGATCTGTCCTCGCTGCTCACAGGCGCTGCCAGGCACCCGCCGCCGCCTCCACTCAGCATTTCTAGGGATGATTTGGCCGCTGAGCATGTTTTTTTTGCTCGTTGGCAACAGGATTTACCTCCTGGGAGGTCCTGCAAGCAGTGCAGGGGGGTGCCCAGCCCTGAGCCTCACTGGGAGGTGAGAGTAAAGCCCGTGCCAGCGCCCTCCCATCCCTCTGTTTCCAAGCACCCTTCCTTTGTCCCTACCGTGTCCCCGTGTCCCCGAGGCAGCGGTGCTGAGCTGGCTGCTGTTGGGAGCTCTGGCACAGGCTGCCGTCCCAAAACCTGTTTGGGGCTGCTCGCAGCGCGGGCGAGGCTCCGGGGCGCTGCCAGGCTCCACAAGCACCCAGCTGCCCCGACGTGCCCGGAGTGCAGCTGGGGCTGGGCAGGTGCCTGCAGGCTCTGCCCTCACCTGCCGCACCTCCCAGGGTTTTTCCAGCTGAGCTCGTTGAGCGCATCCACCTTTGCCATTGCCCAAGTCAGGGCAGCCCTGCAGCACCCAGACGGCTGTTTTCCATGAACTCTTCTCCCTCTGCCAGCTCCTTGTTTTGCTTCCATGAGCAGTTTGAAAGATGCACAGCTGGAAGCGAACGCTGAGCCGCATGGGCCAAACATTTGTCCCCCTGCACCCTGTCCTTCCCACGGGAGATGTGGCACCGCGGGGCAGGGAGCCCCCAGAGCCGCCCCAGTGTGGGTTCAGGCCAGCAGGTCCATGTGTCTGTGGGCTTGGTGACCCCACTCTACTCTGTCCCTTCCCCCAGTGTTATATGGGAATGAGGAGCAGCTGAGAGAGCAGGGGGTGTTTAGCCTGGAGAAGAGGAGGCTGAGGGGAGACCTCATTGCTCTCTCCAACTACCTGAGGGGAGGTTGTGGAGAGGAGGNAACCTGGTGATTCTATGATTTTGGAGTTGGTTGCAAGGGCAAACAGGGCAAGTTTTCCAAAGCAGAGCAGGCCCTGCTGGCCCCCTCTCCCTGCTCCCTTGGCATAGATCAGGTGCCTCTGCCTGCAGCAGGCGGGGCACAGCAAGAGGCATTTGGGCTCTGGCACCTGAGCTGCCCGGCCAGTGCCGCAGGCTGAACCGGCACGAGTGCTGGGATGTCACTGGTTCCCGTCATGCTGTGTGACGCAGCCTGGCATGCAGGAATGCCCAGTGGTTTCAATCCCATGTGAGCGCTGAGTTGCCTCGGAGGGCGTTCTCACCCGGCGCTGACTCAGCGGGAGCAGCGGCAGCTCCAGCACCCGCCAGCCCCCATCCCGTGGAGAGAAGGAGAGGACGTGGCTGGGAAGGAGGAGGTGTGGGGTCACCAGGACACCCCCAGGACAAGTGCAGGGAGAAGCACTGCGGTGTCTGGGCTGTGCCGAAGAGGCTTCTGCATCACTGGGCCAAGCCAGGTGGGTTGCAGAGGTGGTGCTGGTTCTGTGCCATCGGCGAGGCACTGGGTTGTCTGGTGAGTGGGAAGGAAAAGCACACATCTCCTAGCATGGACATCTGGAGTAGCTCCTTCCAGGCTGGAGGTGATCCGGTGTGCCAGAGAGACCCTGGCTGGGCTGCCCACATCAGTAGGGAGAGGAGCTGTGGCTGTGGCCAGGCATTGCCCACCATGAGCGGGGCTGTTAGCCCTGGTACCTGTGTCCCTGTTCTCCAACCGGGCTTGGGGCATTGGATAATGTCCCTGTGTTTGGGGGGCTCTTTGGAGGGTGGCTCTGCTCAGCGTGGTGCAGCCTGGCTCACAGGAGCCACACCAGGGCAGGCAGCTCGGCACCACAGGAATGCAGAGAAGCAGGTTGTGCCTGGCCACACTGTCCTTGCCAGCTGAGCAGGGGAGGGCAGCCCAAGCTGGCCACGGGTGGCTGTGCTGGGGGACCCTGCATCCTCGTCCCTGCACCCCATGAACCGTCCCTGTGTCTTGGCCTTGGGTCTGAGCCTCTGGTCCCGACCTGAGCTCCAACACCCAACATGGGGACATGCCCCTTCTTTGTCTGGCTGGGGGGGGTGGCATGTTTTGCACACCTGAGCCAAGCTGGGGAGCCCTCCCTGGGCTGGGCATAAGGTGCAAGGGCAGCAGGGGCAGCTGTCAGGCTGTGGGCAGTGCTGGAAGTGAGGGGTCCTGCTGCATGGGCACCCAACTGGCTGCGGGCACCTTCCACCACCCTGGTGAGTGCCTGGCGCTGGGTGACCGAGGTGCCCCCAGTTTCTGGGCTGCAGGACCCAGCTCTGCACGTGTGTTTGTGCAGCACCGAGAACAGCCCAGCCCTGCTTCCTGTGGGGGGCCGCAAGCACGGCTCTGGCTGGGGGACCCTGCCTGCTTTGTCCTTGCCCAGCAAGGACATTGCCACCCCACACTGCTGGCTCTGTCCCCAGGCTCCCCACGAGGGCTGTAGGGAACCACCGCTCGGGAGCAGAGCAGGGGGGTCTGTGATGGCACTGGGACCATCCCCAGCTGTCCCCATGCATCGCCAACCCCCTGTGGACCCTTTCCAGGTCAGAAGGCAGCAGGTCCCCCTGGGCAGGGCACAGGGACAGGCAGCCTCCCCCAGGCTGCTCGCCCGTCACAACGCATCAGGCGGATGTGCCGTGTGCTGGGGGCGGCTGCTGTGTGTGTAGGGTACAGGCTGTAGGGTCTGGGGTGCACGCACTGGCACTGGTAGGACTGCAGACGGTGCAATCTGGGCTCCACATGGCCACGTGCGGTGCTGTGGGTGATGCTGGGACAGGCCCTGGGTGGCACCCAGGAAGTTGTGCAGGCGAGCGAGCTGCTGACGGTGATGGCAGCCTGGCTGGGGCTGTTGTAGGAGGGAGCGTGGCTGCAGCACCCTGGCTCCCACTGTGCTTTCTCCTGCACTGGTGAGTGTTGGGGGTTGCTGTTACCTCCACGGGGCCCACCAGCACCCCAAGGTTGGGACCCTCAGGGTGGTTCTCAAAGCGGCTCAGGAAGGGGGATGGGAAGGGAGAGGGAGGTGGGGGCAGTTCTGATACTGCATAGCCCCCATGCACCCACCTTGAGCCTCTCTGTGAGCTGGGGTTCCCTCCGGCTGTGCCCTGCAGGGGGGTGCAGGGCTGGTTTGCCCCCCAGTCCCTGCTGTGGACGGGATGGTGGATGGTGCCTCCGCGCGACCGTTGGGGCGGGAGCCTGTGCTTGTTGGGGTTGGCAGGGGCCCAAGGACGCAGGGTGCATGTGGGAAGCATGGCTGGAAACTCCCGCTGGTGATTTCCAACGGGTTCAAGGGTAGGAGTAGGGAGTCCCGGAGCAGCTCTGGAGCCCAGCTTGGTGGAGCAATGGGTGAGCGGGGTGGGTGATGCACCCCTGCGAGCAGGCGGTGCTCCCCTGGGCAGGGGCGATGCTCCCCTGGGTGAAGGTGACGCTCCTCTTAGGGTGGACAATGCATCCCTGGCCGTGGGTGATGCTCCCCTGGGTGGAGGCAAAACATTTCTGGATGCAGCCAAAAGACCCCTGGGAATAGGTGATGCCCCCTGGATGGGGATGATGCTCCCCTGGGAGTGGGTGATGCTCCCCTGGGTGGAGGCAAAACATTTCTGGATGCAGCCAAAAGACCCCTGGGAATAGGTGATTCCCCCCTGGATGTGGGTGAGGCTCACCTGGGTGCAGACTCTGCTCCCCTGCATGCAGGTGATGCAGGCGGAGCATCAACAAGGGGTGCTGAGCCAAACCACCCCTCTTGCCCTGGCCTTGCTCCTCAGGGTGCCCCTCGCTGGGCCCAGGGCACCCTCCCCGCTGGCCCCATTGGCCCAGGGTTCGTTTGAAGCAGCCTTGCAGCGCGGATTGGCCAGGGAGCATCTCGGGGAGGCCGCGGCGGCGGGTGGAGGCGTGGTCCCTGCCTTCAAATAGGAATCCCGGCGCAGGCAGCGCAGACAGTGCGGCACCGCACAGCCCCACGCAGCCTTTGTCTGCCGGCAGGGCCGGGGCGCGGGCAGGGACCACGCAGCCCCGTGCAGCCCCTGCTGCCACCCCTCAGTCCAACCCCTCTTCGCAGCCGACAGCGTGTGAGACCCTCGCTGCCCGTGGTGGCCGCTCGCCTCGTGCCCCAGCGCAGAGGATGCCCGTCGAGGCGCTGCAAGCCGGCGATGCCATGAAGGGGGTGACAGTGACAGCACCCTTCACCTCGGCCATGCCCATCCGCATACTCCGCAAGGGTCCTGCCTATTTCCGCCGTCGAGCTGAGCCGGGAGCCACCAAGCCCAGTGCTGTGGAACGGCTGGAGGCCGACAAGGCCAAGTACGTGAAGAGCCAACGGGTCGCCAGCACCAAGCAGGAGCCAGTGAAGCCACCGCTGCTCAAACAGCCCCTCTTCACACCAGGGGTGCGCCGGGCTGCGCTCACCCCCAGCCGCAGGGGGCTGCGCCACGCCGAGACCGGCAGCTCGAAGACGTCCCTCGACCTGGAGATCCTCAACAACCTCATCAACCTCTGTGACAGCCCGTTCCCCAAGGCGGAGAGCCCGCTGGGCCGGGAGTGCAAGTGGAGGGTGGAGACGCCGGCGGTGCTGGGCGCCAGGGTGGAGGGTGCTGGCAAGCTGCTGGAGAGCCCCACCATCGCCAAGCCGCCGGAGAATCCCAACGCCACCAAGCCTCCTGGCAGTGTGGCCGTGCGGAGGGTGGACGTCCATCC
>WAAB01000123.1:0-26270 GCA_013389865.1 Piaya cayana
GGAGGGAGGGGAGCACCAGTGCCCGGAGCGGCTCAGGATCCAGCGAGCACTTCAGCATTTCCAGGCTCTTCACTGTGCACACGTGTGAGGGTGTTATGGGCTTGTTGAGCTCCTCCAGAGGTTTTATGCTGATGATTTCACAAATACCCATTTCCCATGAAATACTGGCTTGTCTTCCACAGGTAATGGTTGGACTCGATGATGGTTCTTCCAACCTGGTGATTCTAGGATTCTATGAAAGGCTGTTTTGTTCCGATCTGCAGCAAAGAAAGATGAAATCCATTGCATCCAATGCTCCGCAAACATCTGTGGCTCCTGCGAGCTCGTAGTGCCTCCTCAAGACTGAAAGCTCGGGGGCTGCCAGCTTCTGGGGAACCTTTAATCTCATGAAGTGCCGTATCAGTCAGAGAAGAGAGGTTTGGCAAGTTCCTGCCCCTGTTCCTGGTGTTCGGAACCCCCCAAGCCCAGGTCTCTGTTCATAGAATCATAGAATCACCAGGTTGGAAGAGACCCACTGGATCATCGAGTCCAACCATTCCCACCAATCTCTAACCCATGTCCCTCAGCAGTTCATCCACCTGTCCCTTAAACCCCTCCAGGGAAGGTGAATCAACCCCCTCCCTGGGTAAAAGGCTTCTTTCCCTTTCCCAGAGAGCACATCCCACCCCAGCTCCCTTCGCACCCCTTGACTTCTCCCTGCCTGCCCGGGCTGGTTAATAGTCACAGCGGGACAGGTTTTACTCCTTGTGCTCTCTTGTCAGGAGAGGATACGGTTTGATTGCTCGCGGTAATTGTGCTGATGACTGTCCCGGTGGCACTGACCTCATTTCCAGCCAGGCCAGGATGCAGAGAAGCATCTCGTGAAAAGATGCAAAGCGAGTGGTTTTCCCCTTATAAAGAACAGTGTGGCGGCGAGGCTGAGTTCCTCCTCCCCGTCCCTCCGTGCTCCCACTCAGAGCAGACACAGAGGGGTCCAGCCTCTCAAAACCACTTGTCTAAGCCCAGAGCCCCACAGGAGGGAGGATGCGGGAGGCTTGGGAGAAGAACAGGGTGTGGGTTGGGGTCAGGGCTGCTCTGCTGTATCTGTTAACTCGAACGCAGGCCTGCACAGATGGGAGCAGAGCAGCCAAGCTGCCACCGAGCACCATTGGAAGCTCCCTGAGCATTTTGCACACTAAGAAAGAAAAAAACATGAAACCCTGCTGGCAGCTAATGGAATATTTGTTAAATATATCCCTCCCTCCCAATGGGCACAATTGAATGTTCTTTTCTTCCCCCTTCCCCTGCTGATGATGCAACTGCATTTGTGACCCTCCAGAGTCCTTATTTTAGTTGCTGTAGTTAAACTTGTGGTTGTTGAGAGCAGAGACCTGGTGGCTCCTCGCTGGAGGCTCCTCTGGCCACAAGGAATGAGGTGGAGAAGCCTGGGAAGAACCCACTGGTGACCCACACGGGGTTAAAACCCTTGGTCTGGGAGCTGAATACCCTCCCTAGAGCCTACAGGATGATTTGGGGTTTAAATCTCACCCTCCTGTATCAGCTGCTGGCGTCTCACAGCGAACCCAACCCCGTGGGGGCTGCAGAGGGTTTGTTTGCAAAGCAAACCCCGATCGGGGAGCAGAGGTGGCAGCTCTTTTAATTGACTTCTCTGGCTCTGCCTCTGCATCCCCAAGGGGGGGATTGGAAAGGCTTAAATGAGAGAAACGGCTTGTTTGGGGAAGTCGCAGCCCAAATCGAAGCCATCTGTGATGCTGAACACAGCCTCTGCCATCCAGCTGTGCCTCGAGAGACCTCATCGCGCTGTGCTCCTGTCACCCCCTCCTCCTGCCGAGGGTTCAGTGGGGACCAGGTGGAGCATCTCCGCGATGTCACCTGGGCAGGTGCCTCTGTGGCTGGAAGCTGCCCAGCTTGGCAACATAGAACAAATATTATTTTTTTAAAAAAAAAGCTAAAACAAACACAGCAACTTTGGTGGAAGTTTTCTTTTTAGCTGTCTCCTGCAGGAAAAGAAAAACAATTAAAGACATAAACCCCCCACCCCCAGACTGCAACGAGTTGGAAGCCAAATGTCACGGCAGCTTTGATCCCCTCCAGAGGAAACTCTGGTGCTACCAGTTTAGAAGCGTTACATTTGCATATTCATGTCCCCTAATTTGCTCTTTGGGGGCTGAGAACTAATAACTAATGAAGAAGATCTTCCTGTGCGCGCAGAGGAAACCCTGATTATGTCACTGATGTGTTAAGAAAAATAATCAGACCTACATAAACATCTGGCCCAAAGAAAAGGCTGAGTGAGTGAAACCTTCGCAGAGACAAAAATCCCTCTGTGAGCATCCAGGGGACCAGCAGGAGGGGCTGGAGGTGGCCACGAGGGGTGGTGGCCACTGTGTCCTGGGGGATACTGAGTCCCCAGTGCCAGGACGTGCCCTAGAAGCTTGAGGGATGCTCTGGGGGAGATGCTTGGAGGGGATGCTCCAGGGGTATTGAGATCCTGAGGGGGCTGGAGACCTGCTTGGCTGCACAGAGACAAGAGGGACCGAGTGGTTTTAGGAAAGTCGGCACCGAGGGTGCCCAGAGACCCATCGTTACCATCTCGAGCTGCGTCAGGAGCTGGGATTCTATTGATGGGGGTTGGACGACCCGGCGACTCTAACAGCGACGCCTGCCAAGTGATGAATCCCTTCTGCTCACCCTTAATTAAATTTCTTTTAGCGACACAATAGATCAGTTTTATGCCTTGTCATTTTTCAGGAATTAAAGTCGCTGGCATGGTTGTTGGCAGGGGTATCGATTACGAGACAGAAGGAAGGCTCGCGGGAGGCGGCGATTGCTCGCATCCCACTGCACGCCCGGTCCTCGACCCTGAAAATGGAAACTGCCAGAGCACCTGGATCTGCTGAAACTGACGGGTCGTGCGGGGATGCAGCGGGAGCACAGCACTTAGAGCAGATTCCCCGTGGGCGTGAAAGTTCCTGACTCAGACTGCTCTCAGCTCATCCCAGCAGAGCTCGCAGCATCCTCAAGATGAGGTGAAGACGCGCTGGGCATGAGCCACGCGCTCCCATTTATTCCTCGTGGTGTCTGGAGCGCGCTCTCCATCGGATCTGTCAAGGGCTGTAATTACAGATATTGTTGTCGCGAGCAAATAAAGATTAAGTTGTCAAAAAGATCGAGAGGCCAGGTTGGAGGCTGCTGCCGGAGGTGGGAGCCGTGTGGTGATAAGAACTGCCCGAGCCCCGGCTGCTGCCCGCGCTGGCACCTCGCTTAATGGAGAGGGGGAGCTCCCGGGGGGAGGACGTGCCCCTGGCTGGGCTGGAGGAGAGCGCAGAAGAGATCCTGTCAGCGTGGCTGGGAAAGAGCAAACCCAAGTGTGACTCCCTGCCCACTGCGAGGGCTGGTGCTGAGCCAGAGCGGGGATCTGCTCCGCAGCCACTGGTCCATGCAGGATCCTGCCTGCCAAGCCCAGACACCAGGCATTTTCAATCCTTCTTGCACCAACTTTGAGCCTTGTCAACTCAAGCATCCTTTAGGTCCATTGGTGTGAGGGCAGTGAGAGCTTCTGCACCAAGTATCCCCCTCCTGCAAACATTTCCCACGCCGCCCTCTCACCTTTGCCATCCCAGGGTGCCTTTTAACTAGGAAAACGCTTCCCAGCACCTTGAGGAACGGTTTTGATAGGAATGGTTGGACTCGATGGTGGGTCTCTTCTGACCTGCTTGTTCCATGATTCTGTGATTCTATGAATGTCGGATGGATCTTTAGCTTCCAGCTCTTTAACTCCTGGTGGCTTAATCATTACTAATTCCTTTGGCGATTATTGTAATAACAATAATCACAGGGAGCTCGCTTGGCTGTAACGCAAGCATAGGCTGTGCTGCTCCCTGAAAATTCCACGTGGGATGCGTGGTGGTTAATGAGACCCGTCCGTAAGCCTTAGGAGCTCCTTGTGGGGTGGCGAGCGCCAGGCTGGGGGGCACGGGCTGAGCGGCTGCTCCGCGAGGGGCGCTGGGTGCCCGCTCGCTGTGGAACGTTCATTTCGTGCTCCGCAAGCGTTTGCCCTATTTAAATTGCAAATATTAGTGATGCTGTCAGGCTTCACGGGTGGCTGTGCCTTATCCATCCCAGCGTGAGCCGAGTTAAGATGCAGAGCTGGATTTCAGGACGAGGAGTCACATTTTATTGAGGAGGAAAAAAAAAAAAAGAGATGTCTGTGTTTGTATTAATGAAATTGCTGGAGTTGGAATTGATTATTTCTCATTTCGAGTGGTGTATCAGGGAAACAACTTTAATTTCTTAATCGACAGAGGCTGGAGCGCCTTCATCTCATTTTCTCCTCACAAGGTGCATTCGCTGCTGTCAGGGATGCTGTTGCCTTTAACCTGAGGATCTGAGGATCCAGGGTTAGAGAGGAGCCATGGAGATCTGTAACTCCAGAGCCTCCAGACTCCATCAGGGAAATTCTTGCCCTGGATGAGGCCCAGATTTCACTCAAACCCAGCAATTTCAGCCCAAGATGTGGGATTCAGTCTGAGCAGCAACAGCAGAGCCAAACTCACCCACTACCTTCTCCATCCTAACATCAACTCCTCTTTAGAATCATAGAATCACCAGGTTGGAAGAGACCCACCAGGTCATTGAGTCCAACCATTCCCACCAATCTCTAACCCATGTCCCTCAGCCCCTCATCCACTAAAGAAAAAAAAAATCTGCTTTCTTTCCTTCCAGTTAAGATGTTTTCAATAAATCCTGTGATTAAAAATGTTAAAAGTTTAATCGTCTCCCCTGTTGTGCTGAAGTTCAAAAGGAGCATTCATCAGTCGTCGCTTTGGACGGCAATTTGTGTGTGCGGCTGAAAGCTTTTTAATTCACTCAACGGGAAACAATGAGCAGAGTTGATTAAATGGGAGCCGGTAATTTATTCCCAGCCCCCAGCAGCCCAGGCACCTTTAGAAAGTTGGCAGCTCCGGGTCTGCTCCTGTCCTGCCTCCCCTGTGCTGGAACCAGCCCTCCTGGACCAGCTCTGACCTCGACTCTGGACAGCGAGGATGCAGAAATGACCTGAAAATCAGCCTCTGGGTGCTCGTTCTGCAAACACAGACAGGTCAGTGGTTCCCTCTGTGTCTATACAGGTGGCAGCAAAAACCTGCTGCAGTTCCAGGAGCTCAGATGCGATTTCCAGGGATCCTCTCCAGGCCGTCCCTCCCCCAGGATCAGTTTAATTGGCAGCAGTAAGACCCTAAAAGGCTCGATGCTGTATTTTAAATGAAAGGCAGAGGGGTTTGACGCTGTGTCTGCCCCTCACTCGCTCCTCCCCAGGGATGCGGATGCGTGGGACCCCCCTGCGCTCCAGACCAAACCCATTAGTTTGTGATCATGGCTAATGGTCTAGTTCCTCATCTTCCAGCCTCCCCTCGCTGTTCAAACAGCGCTGCCCACAAAATGTGCAAATAAACCAATATAATGGGAGAAACCGAGCAGATTTTGTACTCAAATGTCACAATTTTGGACCGTTCAGCCCATCTCGCCTCTTCAGCCTCCTTCATCCTTCATCACGAGGGCACCGAGGTCAGCCGAACGCGCCACCTCTGCCCTCCCCAGACGATCTCTTCCACCCGCTCTTTCCTTTTTATTGCCCCATAAAGGGGAGGTCAAAGCCCTCGTAACCGAGTTGCTGGTGCTGCTGCGTGAAACCCCTGTCTCAGCACCTGTAACGAGGGGGCTGGTGCTGAGCACGCCGAGCAAATCCTCTTCTAATTTAGCTGCCTGTCACCAGGCTTTTAAGGCTGCTGCCCGTTTTGATTGCGATGCATCACCCCATCCACTCGCCTGCGGCGCTGGAGCTGGGGTTGGCGTCCCAAACCTGCTCCTGTGCCTGGTTTGGTGGGGATTCCATGACCTGGGAGGGTGGGTGTCTTGTCCCCAGGCAGCAGCACCCGGGGACGTCCCGTCGGGGCATCCTGCAGGGAAATGAACCCCCAGAATTTGGGTGATGAAGCTTCCCGGAGCCTCGCTGGGGAGAGGCAGCGATCAGGAGTGAAAGCATCGAAGGGAGGGGGCAGCTCCTGGCAGGGTTGGGGTTTTACTTGCCTCGATTTCTCGTCGGGGTCCCAGCAGATGCGGCTTCTCCCCCTCTCCGTCGGCGCTGCAGACGTAGCTCCCCACGCGCCTCCAGCATCCCCGGGACCTCAGATGAAGGATGCTGCACACGAAGCCAAATCCACTTTATTAGCCTTATCGAGGAGGCTAAATCCATTCCCATAAGCGGCCCGATATTGTTAACAGCAAAACAAGCAACTGCTGACATCCAGGCTCTTCTGGAGAGCAAGCCTGCATCTATTTTAAGCGCTGCAAACATGCCAGCATGGTAATGTCCTCTCCCCTCTGCCTCCCGAGCTCCTTTTCCCCCTTTTCTCACCTGTCAGAGGCCCTGGGAGCACGAGCAGGAGCGGCAGCCGGCAGTCGATGAGAGCTGAGGGTCTGTTTTTTCCGCTCTTCCTTCTAGAGGGAAGACAAATGATTCATTATATTCCCCATCATTTTCTCTGATGCCTGGCTGCCTCCCATCGAGATGTTGGGTCTGCACCATGCAAAGTCATTAACGCCGTCTCCAAGAAGAGCCGCGGAGAGCGGCGCTCGCCGATTTGCGTGCGGTGATTCAAGCCAGGGGCAAAGCAGTGTGGATCCATTCTAGTTTTCTTTCAGATCTCTGAGAAAATGCCTGCGTGTAGGGACGTGGCACGGCAGCGTAAACAATGACATTCAGCTTTCAGAAGGCAAAAGGAGAGAAAACCCTGTCTATGCACAGATTTGTACGCAGGTTTATTGGGGGGATAACCTGCTCCCACCCTCCCTTGAGGGATATGGAACTCGCCACCCTCCCAGCAAAACATTTCTCCCTTTTGCAGCTGAAAAGGTTGCCCTGAGCCCCTCTCCAGCTTTCCTGGAGCCCCTTTCCATGCTGGAAGCTGCTCTAAGGTTTCCCCACAGCCTTTTCTTCTACAGGCTGCTTCTTCACCTTCCCTGGAGGGGTTTAAGGTGCGGGTGGACGAGGTGCTGAGGGACATGGGTTAGTGATTGATGGGGATGGTTGGACTCGATGATCTTGTGGGTCTCTTCCAACCTGGTCATTCTATGATTCTATGACCCCAACTCTCTCAGCCTGTAAGGGAGGTGCTCCAGCCCTCAAGTCATTTCCGTGGCCTCCTCTGGACTCACTCCAAGAGCTCCACATCCCTCCTGTGCTCAGCACTCCCATCCAGCCCCCAGCACTCACCCTGTGCCCAGGTCGCAGTGCCTGCCCCACGTGGACGTTACGCGGAGCCTGCCTGGAGAGAAACAGCAATAGAAGCGATTAACAACACGACCTGTTAACGTACAAAGTGCAACGTGCGTTTTAGCCTCTCCCTGGAGGGCTGTGTTATTCCCATTATTATTTTTAACTGTCCTTCCCTGGGCTGCTCGAGGCTCCATGGTGGCGCACGCTGGGGATGGGGTGGAAATTGCATGGTTTAAGCAGAGCAGTGGAGGCAGCTGCGACCGCTGGGGAGGGGGAAAAGGGAGAAATTCATCATGGAAATTAAGGTTGCTGGGTCCCCCCCCCAGCATCATCTGGCACGGCAGCCACTGAGGAGCATCCCCCGAGTGCCAGGGAGGAGCTGGATCCTGTGCTGCTCCCCTGCCCGCGCGCGATTTATTGCTTCGTTTTGATGGGCAGGAGCCATTCCCGCTCACGGGCGTTCGATGTAATGTGGGAATTAGTAATTTGCGATAGTGCCTGAAATCACTTCCGAATACATAAAACACAAATACAGCAAAAGCGGAGAAATGAGCCATAACTCTCCCTAATGGAAGCCCCGGCCTCCCCGCTTTTTATGGCGCGGGGAAAAAAAATGGCCCCGCTATTTTCGATCATTAATTTTGTATTGGCCTGGACGGCGGGGCCGCTGGCTTCCAAAGCACTTTTTTTTTTTTTTTTTTTTGCAAAGTTGTGAGGCTATTTATTAGTAGCAACGAGGCTGCACAGAAAGAAGAGTTGAGATAGTTTCTATAGTAACTCCCTGCTCAACCATTTGACACTCGCCCCGGCGAAAGCGTTTCTGCGCCCCGGTCTCCAGGCTGAGCTCGGCTGCCCCATCGGAGGGTCCCTGCAGTTTTTCTCCTATTACAGGACCTGCTTTAAGGTGTTACGAGCACCACGGCTCGTGGGGCAGCATCTCCCTTCTGGGGTTGTTTACCTGGCAGCTTTTCCCTGAGAAAAACCCGCGAGAAGGTGGGAAGAGGGGTCGGATGCTGCCCGCCCCGTGCTGGGATGTGCGACAATCCTAGGCACCAGCTCTCGGGGCCCTTCGGGTGAGATACAGCATCCTTCTGTCTTCTTCCTCGTCTGTAGGCCCTGTATTCATTGGGAATAAACACATATTCGTAGAATCATAGAATATTCTCATATTCATATTCTCAACCCATCCTCCCCCTCAGAGATGAGGAGCAGGAGGGGAGCCGGACGGCTGAGCCACCGAGCACCCTGATGCTCGCTGGGAGCACTGGCCACTCCTCTTCAGACCAAAACGATTCAGGGCTCACTCCGGTCTCTGCATCACAGCAAAATTTCCAGAAATAATTAGATTTGGCCATTCAGTTACTCCCACAAATAAGAGAAAACACAATTATTCACGTTCTCCAGTCAGATACCGTGGGAACTAAGAACAATTTCCTTTTTTTTAATACACAGCTCCACAAATGGTTTGTATTGAGTTAGAAAACAATAAAAGTCCCCGGCACTGCAACCTTCGTACATTAAAGCAGATGAAGAAACCAACCAGCCTCGTCAAGGTGCTGCAACGCAATGCGTTCTCCTTCCAGACACCAGCAGAACGGGGTGCGGGTTCCACGTGTCACGGGGCCGAGCATCAGCTGTGGTGACGGAGCCCTCGGCCTGGGGTGCAGCCTCCAGGCAGAGCTCAGGAGGAGCCCGGCTCTCCCACCCAGGTCTTTGGGTGCAAGAGCGAGGTGGGTGCCCTTGCAAAAGGAGGGTCTGAAGACCTTCATCTCTCCCATCCAGCTCCCTCTGTGCAGCAAAGAAATTCCAGGGATGCCTGGAGATTAGGTAGAGGTTAAATTTCTGTAGGAAACAGTTATTCGTGACAGGTGGCCAAACAGGCCTTGGGGAGGAGGATAAATTAGTCCCGACCCGTCGGTGTTCGCAGGGGAGTGGAGCATCCTCCAGCCTGCACTCTGGCTCCGGCTCGCCGGCTTCTCCCGTCCCCCGCGAAACCGTTATTAAAGCTGGCAAGCCATCACGAGAAATAAAGATTTATCGTGGCGTAATTTCCCAGGAGGGACAGAGATTAATGCCGAGCAGAGGGGAACCAGCATTCTCTTTCTGTTTGGGGAGCAGGGGGAGTTTTTCATCCCCCCCAGGCCCTTCTGCTCCTGCCAGGAGCTGGCAGCGGCCCAGCCGGGACACGATCTCTCAGGGCCAACCCACCCTCCTGCCTGGCTGAGAGGAGAGCGGCTCCATCACAAGGCATTTCTGTTCTCTTTAGCTCTTGAAAGACACACGTCCCCAGCCTCCCTGCGGGTGTCACTTTGTTCTTTCCTGAATTCGTGGGGCGACAACAAATGCTCCGTGTCAGGTCTCATCCTCCGGTTGCTCCAGGCACAGCCACAGGTTGCACGGGAATGTGCCATGGATATAACGTTTTGGAGCCAAGAGGGATATTTTGGGGTTTTGGGGATGGTCTTTGGCCAGGGGAGGTTCCCTGATATATCTCAGAGACCAGCACCACGCAGCCCTCGGCATCACTGGGTGATGCTGGCAGTGGGAAGGCAGGAGGGGCACCCGCTGGGTGCAGACCCCAGGGTTACAGCACTGCGGGAGCACAGGTCCATCCCACAGCACCCGTCTCCCTCTCCCCAGGCAGGATCCCCAGCAGCGGGACAGCCTACGTGACCCCTTCCTCAGCCCCAGCAGCATCCCATGAGCATCCCTGCCTGTTCCACTGCGGGATCCACACCTGCCAGTACGCGTCCCCCATCCCTCACTTCTCATGAGAAAGAAAGTCACAAAGTTCCAGCCTGCAGAAAAACAGTTATTGCTAGGTTTGAGGGTTCTAAATCAAAACCAGAGGAGAGCTGTCCCGCTTCCTCGTGCTCAGGCTCGCCTACCCCTGCCCCTCCTTGCTGTCTTGCTCCTCTCCCAGCAGAGATGACTCCACCGCCTGGGGTGGGTTTCAGAGCAGCAGCAAAGCTGGGCTGAGATCCATCAGCACATGTGCACCATGCAAAGAGAGAGGAGAAACATGAGAAAAGCCACAGAGAAGGCAGCCTGTACAGCAACCGAGTGATTTTTGCAGAGAAAAACTTATCCGTGGACTGAAGAATCCACCACCAGCCACAGACAGAGGCCAAAGGGCTCTCACGGAAGAGCCCTCGCGTTGTTATTGCTCTCCCTGGATGCGCGGTGCGGGAGCAGGGAACACTCGCGATGCACATTTCAGTTCTGGCTGCAAAGCTTTCATCATTATCATTTCAATTAAAATTGCTCTTTGAAGCAGTTTGTCTTCAGGCTCAGGCACACAAATCTTTGCTTTCATGAACACGGAAAACTTGAAAAATAAAAATGACCCTGTTTTATCCAGCCCTGGTTTCTTCCTCTCGGTACAGGGAGAGGTTTGAGCCACAGGGCTCGTGTCGGGGTGTGTGAGGATTGCACGGGCTCACTGCTGGTCCCAGGGACGGGCTGTGCCATGGAGTAAACCTCGACAAGCACAACGCTCAGAAGCTCCAGGCCAAGCAGGCAGCAGTGCCAGGGGTTCACGCTTCACAACCCAGCGATGGCTTGGCAGGAGCAAGACAAGGCACTGTGAAAGTTTGGCTGTGACAGCAAGCAGGGGCAGGATGGATTGGATGCGAAGCACAACGTCGTAGAATCACCAGGTTGGAAGAGACTCACTGGATCATGTAGTCCAACCATTCCCATCAATCACTAACCCATGTCCCTCAGCAACTCGTCCACCCGTCCCTTAAACCCCTCCAGGGANTTCCCCAGCTTCGTTGCTCTTCTCTGCACTCGCTCCAGAGCCTCAACATCCTTCTTGTGCTGAGGGGCCCACAACTGACCCCAGGATTCGAGGAGTGGTCTCACCAGTGCCCAGTCCAGAGGGAGAAGAACCTCCCATCCATGCTTTGAGGGCATCCCTGGCTTCCTCCGGGGCAGGGAAGCACTCCTGGAGCGAGGGCAGTGCCCGTTCAGGTGAGACGCTGAGGGAGGTGCCCACAGCCCTGTTACCTCTCACCTTACGGAGAACTAAAATCGAGCTCTGTTCATGCCCTTGAGGCTCGGATTTTGAGCAGTGCCCCAGGAGTTCATCAGATGGACCCCACGAGCTTGTGGCAGGGGGAAGTTGCTCCTTCCCGAGAATGCTCACCAGCCTCTCCTACCTCTGCTGGGGATCCTGGGATGGGCCATGAATATACATGAGGCAGAGATTATTCGACGCTTCCATAAAACAAACTGATGCTCAACACTAATTTATGGATATACTGAATTATCTAACTCAAATGTAAATAAGGATTTAAAAGAGACATCAGGAGAGGCACCTACAATCGAGTCAATCTTCTTCGCAGAGAAGCAGAAGAAGAAACAAGGAATAAAGAAAAAAAAATAAAAGATGATAATTTATGCATCTGTGTGTCCCGTTCTGTCCTCGGGAATGTGGATACCTGTAGCTGCCGCCTGTCCTTCATCACTGCTCGCAATGTCATCTTTTTAATGAAAATTAAGTGCTTTGGTTGTACCAAACAGAAGCTGTGCGGACAAGTCTAATTGCAGCGCTGGGAGATGGAACCTCATTTGAAAGGAAGCGAGTCCCGGGAGGATGCGGCGCGGACTCTTCAGAAACAACAGACGCCGTGGACTTAGAAGGGCTAAAAATATTTCCCCTGCATCTGTGCGAGCCATTTCATTTCCTCTTCATTTTCTCTAATTTTCTTTGTCTCCAGCTTTAACTGATTGGATGCATCCTAATTACGGGCACATCTGCTCCCGAGGCGTCCCGGCTGACCCCCGCGGGCGCCCAGGTTGGTGCGGGGAGGAGGCAGCGCTGCTGGACACCCTTCTCCGGGGATGTGGGATCATCGCTGAGCTCTGGGTGCTGTCCCCAGGAGAAGCCTTTCCACATATGGAGCTTCCAGAGCCGTAGTCCTGGGCTGGCAGATGCTCAACTGCGTTTCCCAGGAGCGAACGGCGTGGTCGGGATCACCCCCATCGCAGCAGGTCCCCCCATCCCTGCGGACACGACCGGGGCCGCCTTCTTCCAGAGCCCGTGTAAATCCAGTGCTCAGAAGTCATTTATTCTGCTGCTAATGTACGATAGTGTTTTTCATCCTGATTTTAAAGAAAATCCATCCTCACATTGAAGCTAAGAAAGCAAATCCCTGGCAAGATTAGGTTAGCCTAGAAAAACTCAGCCCGTAAGCAATTACCCGTCGTTTCGGAGGTGGTTTATCTCCTGCCGTAAGGAAATCAAAATCCCCAACCAACGATTCATGGGCAGAAGCGGTTCCGATACAAGAACAAAATGCGTGTTGTGTCCTTTCTTTAATCAAGTTAATGGTCATCATTTCACATGCTAATGTTTCCTCCGTGGTCCATCAGCTTCTACAGCTGCAGCCGCCTTCAATCCTGCGCCGTTTACCTAAGAGACCCAATTACGTGCAGGGGGCTGACTGCGAGCATCGCAAACAAACCCCCCCTGCCAACCACTTCATCTGCAGCAAGGATCTGCTCCGGCATCGCGGATGGCAGGGGAATGATTTTAAAGGCTTTGGGTGAAAAAATAGAGTAGAACGGCTTGTGTCCCTCTTCATTCAGTTCTGTTGGAGGGCTCACGATCACTCAGGAGGCTGCGGGGCACTGGGATGCTCCAGTCCAGGGACTGAGCTGTCTCCTGGGGGCCCTTTAGCAGGCAGGGATGGTTCCAGAGGCACAAGCTGTGCTGTTGGCAGCTGGAGCATGAGCCCTGCCAGGCTGCCCATGGCCAAACACGTCGCCATCCCCATCGCCATCTAGTAGCAATCACTCACAACTGCCTTTTATCCTCCTTTTTCCACGCACGGTAACCAATAATCAAATAAACTGAACCCAGATATTCAACATCCTTCCCTGCAATCTTTGCACGAAGCTGCTGGACACACAGGGCCTGGGGTGCTGGCCATGAAATGAGCTCAGCAAAGGCAAAGTGAAGAGGCACTCGATATCAAAAAGGACGCACCGGCTCTCTGGATTGGTTTCCAAGAGCTCAATTCCACCTTCACTCAAGCGGAGAGGCGTCCACCCTCCCCTGCAGCCCCCAGAAACGCAGCAGCAACCAGCAAAGACTCAGTTTCCTCCTGTATTACCCAGGCAGTGAGCAAACATGTGGTGGTCCCAGCTACACTGGGAGAAAGCACCAGCCCTGAGCCATCCAGGCCCTCAGGCAGGATGCTCCCCAGCTTTCTGGTGCTGTTTCTGTTGAGAACACAAAGGCTTTTGCACATCCCTCACTGCCCCTCGGCTCCCTGCAGCCCCAGCCTCCCACAGCATCCTCGTTGCCACGGTCACCGGCTGGAGCATCGGCCCCTCCAGCAGGACCCAGGTCTGCAGGGGAGGATGAAGGTGGAGGAGAAGCTGTGCTGGGACCCCCAAGCCCTGCAGGAGCAGAGGGATGCAGCACCCTCGCAAGAGGCTCGGCTGCGCACAGTCTCCAAGGGCTACGAGATAAGGGGGCCGCCAGGGAAAAGCCGGACTGGAGAGATAAGAGAGCTTATTCTACTCAATTATTGGGCAGATAAGGCAGGCCAGGCAAGCCTGGTTCTCCTAATCCATCTCAGGGAGCCAAACAATCCGTCCCCACAGGGCTGTGGTGGCACTCGAGGGCTGGGCAGGTGCGGCCACTGGCGCAGCTCGGCCGCCCCGCTGGATCTCCTGCCCGAGATTTTACGAGCCTGGGAACACTCGGGCTCATATTTCCCGTGAAATACGGCCCTGGCATTTCTCACGACCTTTGCGCAAAGGTTAGGAGGGAGCTTGATGAGATTTGCTTGATGACTGGGAGTGGGGATGCCCTGTCGACAGGGCTGATGGAGCTCTCTCCGGGGAAGCGGCGGCTCACCTGTGACTTTGGGGACTGGGAGGAGAAGGAGTAGAAGCGTGAGGACTGCAAGGTCATCGTTCCGCAGCAGCAACGCTCTGCCAGGGCTCGTCTTGGCCAAGGAACGAGAGCTGTGAGGTTGTAGAGCTGCTGCAAACACCAGCCTGGCCCCATGGGCCCTTGGGGACAGACACCAGCTCCCCAACACCCTCTTCAGTGGGGCAGGACTGAGCTCTGCGGGAGCCTGCTCTGCCCTCCAAGGGGTGGGAAGTGCCAGGGAAGGAGACGCGCATAGAAAATGCCTCTGCCCGTGGTTTCACCTAAGTGCCTCTAATTCACCCGCACAATTAATTGGAACCATAAATCTGCAGCTGCCGTTAACTGCATGCACAGGACTAAAGATGGTTATTAAAGCCTTCCCTGCATCCCTCCCCGGAGGCTGAGGACGGTGCTGACGTGCGCGTCTCCATCACCGCCTCAGACCTGATGGTACCTTCCCCATCCCGAAGCACCAGTGATGGCTGGATCCCCTTTGAGGGGCTGGGATGGCTGCATCCCCCATCCTGCAGCACTGAGCTCCTCACAGAGCTGTTAATTAACCACATGCTGGCACTGCTCTTAATGAGCGCTGCTCACCCCCTGCCCAGGACCCGCTGGACAAGGTGCTGACGTGGTTTGCAGAAGCTGCTTGCACGACACCCCCAGCCCAGGGCTCACATCAAACCCCCTCTGGGGCAGATTCACCTCACTGGCTGCTGCAAGAGTCCAAGGAGACACAGCTTAAACCCACCCCAAACCATCCCTGCGCTGACTTAGAGGCACAAACGAGCCGTCCTTGCACCGTCCGTAGCCACACACACGCAGATTGGACCAGGACGCAACTTTGTGCTTTGGGGAAACTTCCTCAGATTTTTAATTATCACAGGCAATTAAGACTTTAATTCTGCCAAGGCTCCAGCTGCCGCGGCTGGCACAGCTCCAGCAGCCCAGCCGTCCTCTCCAGGGGCGGCACTGGGATGCTGGGTCCAGATGAGGAGCTCCAGGGGAGGGGTTGGTCACCAAAGCCACCGCCAGGTGACAAGGGGAGCTGGCAGGAGCAAGGTCACCCTGCTCACAGCCAGGTGAGTGGCTGGGGGGGGGCTCGCACAGGGCTGCCACGACTCTCCTGGCCGGGGAACGAAGAGAAGTACCCGTAAAATGCCAATTAGGCTGTGAAAAGTCAAGTAATTTATGGTAGACAGAAGGATCAGGAGGAGAAAAAAAAATCCAAGAGCAGCATTAAAAATAAATCAAGGTAATAAGGTGAGAGGTGGCTGGGGCAACACGGTGTGAGCAGGGGGTGGGATGGGGGGAGCATCCAGCCAGGTGAGGATGGACAAACCACCGCAGCCCCCAAGGAACCTGGAGGCTCCAACCAACCCCCAGAGCCATCCCAACAGCCCCAGAGAGAGTCGAGCTCAGCCAAGGACATGAAATGCAAACACAGCAGAGGGGAGCTGGGCCCTCCTCACACACAAAGCACAATAACCTAATCCAGGTCCCACTGCAACCGCTTTTCTCTTTTCATCACGAACGTTTCTTTCACAGCTGATGTGGCACAAGCTGATACAGTTGTAAGACGCACACAGGGGGACGTTCCTCTCCACTCTGCCTCCTGCCTTATCACTAACAACTATCACTACAAAAGGTGGAGGAAGCGTGATCCCGGCCTCATCTGGCATCCCACAAGGTAATTAGTCAGCACGCACCAACTGGAGCCTGAAATGCGGAATAGAGGAATCCAAGGAGCTCACCCAATGGAAGGGAAAGTGAGAAAGCCTCACCCAATGAGGGAGCTCTCTAAATATAACGAGCGCTGCAAAATTACGTCAGGGAATAATTCATACGCAGAAAAGGCTTTAAAACTCAGTGGAAGCGCGAGCAGCTAAATAGAGCAAACCCCAAGGAGCAATAAGGAAACCGCACAAACGCGATGGAAGCGAGAGCGCAACACGGCAGCGATGATGGAAGACACCCCGGGATGGTTCTTGTAAGTCGTAGAACTGCCCCAGGATACAGGGGAGGCAGGAAAGCTGTGGGAAGAGGTGGGAGGTCCCCTCTGTCACCACCAGCTCCTTCTAGAAGATCCTTAAGGTCCCTCGCAACTCAAACCAGGCTATGATCCCACATAGAAGGAGGATGCAGCTCCTTGGATCGGCTTGTGCCAAGCTGGACACCAGAGAAGGAGAATCGTCAGCTTTGTCTGATCACTACAGGCCTATTTAGTCCTTTTGTTTTCTGCACAGAATCATAGAATCACCAGGTTTGAAGAGACCCACCAGATCATCAAGTCCAACCATTCCCACCAATCTCTAACCCATATCCCTCAGCACCTCATCCATCTGCACCTTAAACCCCTCCAGGGAAGGTGACTCAACCCCCTCCCCGGGCAGCCCATCCCAGTGCCTAACGACCCTTTCCGTGAAGAATATTTTCCTTATGTAACATGTTGCTCCAACACATCCAGAGTGGCACAAACACTTTGTCCACGCAGCTCTTGGCCACTGGAAAGTGTTAATTGGGCTCTCCAGTGTCTCCGTGCCCCAGGTACCTTCAGGAAATCTGGGGATTGCAGGGATCAGCTGGCTCCCTGCGTTGGTGGAGAGGGTAGGACCCTCACCTTGCCTTCCCTTCCCCCGCCCATTCCCAGGGTTCGTCTAACCAGCAGCTGATTAATCCCCACAGCTCCCAACATCATCTTGAGCCAAAACCAGCACCTTTGGGGGTATTTTAGACACTTTCCTTAGTTTAATTTGGTACAATTGGATTTGATTAAAAGATATTGATTGGGAGAAGGAAGGGGGGCTAAAATGGTGGCTGTTTGTCAGTAGCTGGTAGCCTGTGAAACCTCATTAATAAAGCGGGGCCGCAGCTACCCAGGGCTCGGCTATTGCTCACAAACACGGTCAGGCTCGTTCCCCTCCAGCACCCAGTGACAGATTAATACCATTAGAAGCTGTGAGTGGTTCCAGCATGGAGCTGCTCCTGGGGCCAGAGCTGGAGGGTGAGACACAGCTCCTGTGCAGCCAGGGTGTCCCCAGGGTATCTGCACCCCTACCTCCTCCATGCTCAGGGATGCTCCGTGTAGCAATTTCGGAGGCTCCCACAGCCCCAGCTAATGAGCAAGGAGCTTTCCTGCTCTTCCCCAAGTGCCTTTCTCTTGCTCTTGAGCGGCAGAGGCTGCTCATCGCGCTGCCTCCAGGGATGGCTCCGATATTTCCCATAAGATCATAGAATCATTAGGTTGGAAAAGACCTTAGAGATCATCTACTCCAACCGTATCTGCTCATCACTAAATCATATCTCCCAGCACCTCATTTACCTGCCTGTTAAACACCTGGGATGGTGACTCCACCGCCTCCCTGGGTGGCCTCTCTCAGTGCTCGAGAGCCCTTTCTGTGAATAACTTTTTCCTAACGTCCAATCTAACCTTCCCCCGGCACATCTGGATGCTGCATCCCTCATGAGATGCTCCCCGTGCCAGATGTGGACGCAACGGCTGCTTCGATCTAAGTCCACGGGCAGCTTCTTCAGCAGCTGTGACAAAGAAAAATGACAGAGCAGCGCTTTACAAGCTCTTTAGCGCAACTCAAAGGGAAAACAGGACCAAAATGAGTAGACGTAAGACTCCTGATGCATTTGTATTATTTCCAGCGCGCTATCATAGCTCCCAGAATGCGGATGTCAAACGGCTTCCTCTGAGCATTTTGTACGTCTTTAAAAATGAAATGGGCTGTGCTGATGCCTTCAGATGTCTAATGGGCGATCGGAGTGTAAAAGTGCCACTTCATGCTTTGAGACGTCGCTACAGTAAATCAATCCTATTCTTGCTGCTTATAAATGGCAAATGTTTTCTTAGGGCTACTTCAGCGCAGAGGGAGGAGGAGAACAACAGGGGCTGGGGGCTGCCGGCAAAGCCAAGCACACCCCGGTCAGCCTTGTGGACCTGCTCAGCTTGTTTCATCCCACAGAGGATGCAAGAGGCAGGCAGGGGATGCAAGCCCCCAGCTTTCACCCACAGTTCTTGGCACCCCAGGGGCTTGGGAGACATCCCAGCACCTTTATCTCCTGCCTCGTAGAGGCTTTTGCATCACCCAGGAAGGCTTCTCTCTGTATATCGGTTTTTAAGCCCTCTGTAACAGCTTAGAGGGAGCCAAGGGAAGCTTGACAGGTTGGTGCAGTATTAAAAATGATCTATGATAATAAAAGGGGAGGGGAAAAAAAAAAAAGAGACAGCTATCGTACAAGAAGTCATCTCCGAAAGGCACAGGAGGGAATGTGATTAACAGATCTGCTGCATCACACAATGCACAGCGCGGGGCTTGGAGGAGGAAAGCTCTTCACGCTTGGGATCTTTCACTAAAGGCATTTGGTACCGTCAATAAACACACCGAGACCTTGATGGGATGCAAGAGGTGGAACCGTGGGGCACATGGGGGCTGTGATACCCTGGGGTCCCACAGCACATCCAGGGGCTGCAGAGACAAGCGATCCACTTCGAGCTCAAAGCTTCTGAAAGCGCACAAGGAGGAGGGCACGAGGTGTCCCGAGAAGGCTGCAGAGGCCGACAGCTCAAGTCTTTGGTCCTGAGCAGGAGCAAGCAAGCACAACACTAAGAGGCATGTGAAGATCCATCATTCCCTTATCTCCTAAAAGCCTGTGCCTGGGATCCACTCCGTCTTGTGTCTCGGTGACTAATACAGTCATAATCAAAATGGACCATGATCATTACGGCAGGAAAGCAATCCTTACATTTTCCTATTTGCTAATCCTCAGCCTCTCCCTGTGACCTTTACTTTAAAACGTTTCAATATAAATAATGCACTTCTGTGAATATATTCTTCTGTTTATTTCCCAAAGCTCTGATTCTCCATGCGTGACGGTCCCTGAAGTGGTAATTTGTTCTCTTCCCTGGTAATTGCAATTTTAGAAATAGCTTTCTCGAATGCTCACGGTCTGATATCTTTTCAGAAGATGTTTCCTTCATTTTCCCCTCGTCGATAGAGCTGCTGCCCACGGTGGTCGGCGGCACACGAGCAGGCAGCCAGGGCAGGGGATGCCTGGGGGGGTCTGCGGGTGCTCCCCTAGCACAGGCGAGAGGTTTGTGCACCCCAGGCATCTCCATCTTTCCACTAGGCTCCTCCTAATCTATTAGGAGTCCCCTAATAATTTCAGATTAACTTCTATTAACTCCAGTTGCAACTGAGATTCAGTTATTGCAGGATGGGAAACACGCTGGTGATACACGGAGGGCAAACAGCCCAGCGAGAGAGACGTCAGTGCAAGAATTAGATGGAGACTTGCCCTTATAAGCAGTTCATCCCCAAGGCACCGACTCAAGACACACATCGCCGCTCGTAAGTGAATAAAATGATCATTCTCACCCACAGTAAATGGCTTCAGGCTCTGGGTCAGGGCAGCGGAACAGGGGAGTGGGACCGCTGGGCTGGGCTGAATCTGAGGGGTGACCCCCCTGCCCCAAGGCAGCCCCCTAGGCTCGGGCACAGCAGCCGATTCTCTGCAAACGGAGCTCTTGCAGCAAGCAGGGGCTTCGCTTTTGGAAGGAAAACTGCTCTCCAGCAAGTCACCTGGTGCGTGCAGACTCCTTTTACCAAGGGAGACACCAAGGAAAGGCTCCACTCGCCAGCCCAGCTGCCAGACCCCCACCTGCAGCCTCAGCCCTTGTCCTGGCGCTGCCGCAGCCCCCGGGCTCTGACCTTTTTGCAGCCAGTTCAGAGAAATTGTTGGCGATTAATTTAAGCTGAAGGTTAAGAGCCAACATAAGCTAGAAAGTCAATGACTAATCTATTAAGCTCCCCAGTAACTTAATTTACATGTTTTTAATGATTACTTCCTACCTGGGCACTCTGAAAACTAATTGGACTTGAATCGTTAAGTACATTCAGAGGTGGACTCAAATTAATAAGTACCATTCGTGTCTGCTTTTAGATGCAAAAGGAAATCAACTTTGATTCTCAGGCCAGAAAGCCTCATCGCGATGCGATTGCTGCCGCCTCCCCTCCATTTGGGGGGGTACCTGCTCTCTAATAACTAGGATGCATTAGCCTGGGGAGCCGGCTTTGCTCTACCTGCTGCCATTTAGGAATTAAAATCCCAATTAAGGGCTTGATGCACTTCTAGAGAATTGAGATTTTGGTCCATTGTAAAAGAAAAATCTGCTTGAGACTTCAAATGAGGCTTGGGCCAAGCATCACTCACAATTAGCTGGTGTTCTCGGGCATCCAAGGGAGCAGCGAGGCTGGCTTGATTGTTTCTCCTCCGTCAGGTCATGAGGCGCTCATCCCTCCTCCTCCTCAACCAGTTCAATCGCAGACTTCATCACTGAGATTCTGGTCCCCCCTCTCCCCATCAGACACCGTCCCCTGTGAGCAGCAGGTGACAGGGACATAATTCAGGCTCACGGAATCATCAGCAAACTGCAGGAGCTGCCCTTTTCTCCCAGTTTGAGACCAAGATGAAATCACCTGAAGGAAACCACCAGGCAGGAGAAGACCCTCCTGCACTGAGTCTGCTTCCCTAAGGCCTGGTCCTCACATCTGAACAACCTTCTCCAGGAATATAGTTGCTGTCAGCTGGTAATTAGAAGCATCCACACCCACTTCTCCATTCCCAGCACCTCTATTAGAGCAGGACATAGAGCAGAAAATAAATCTCGCCCCCAGCAAGTCCAGCTGCAGACATTAGGGCATTCAGGTGAGTGTTTTTAATGCTCAGAGGACTGAGGGGTCACCAGGAGGGACCCCCAGGCTGTAGCAAGGGGGTAGGAGCAAATCCCACCTATTCACATGCTCAGGGGAGAGGTTGCCACTCGGATCATAACACTCCATTCATGTCTAAAAGGCCCAAAAAGCTGCATGAGAGAAATAACGGAGACGCCTGCCTCTTCCGTACGTGCAAGGACGGCTCTTGCTTTGAGCAGAGGAGCCTGGAAGTGTGGCTGGAATGAGAAGCACCTACTTAAGAGATAACACGAAAGCCCTTTTAATGTAATTTAATGGCAAAAGGCAAAATGAGGCTTCAAGATGCAGCACCAGTTCTCTACTTAAGGTGAGGACGAGCACTTGTGTTGGATCAATCAACAGGAGGATAACCAGGAAAAAAAAATCAGCGTGGTATTTATGTCCCTGGAAAGTCCAATCTCTTTGCTGGAGCCTTGGGAACCTCATGCCCTGGAGAATATCTGGGAGCAAAGGCCAGTGTGNGAAGTCCAATCTCTTTCCTGGAGCCACAGGAAGCAAATTCACTCAGTGTAAGGAGCACAGGGCTGTCCTGGAGCAGCATCATGCTCAGAGCAAAGTGGGGCTCAGTCCTCATGCCCTGGAGAGTATCTGGGAGCAAAGGCCAGTGTGGCACACACAGCACCTCGTGTCACCACCTCTCATGATGAGGAGATCACCGGCCAGCACGTTACAACCCGCACGAGTTAATCATCACAAAATTGAGGATTTCCAGTTTGCCATCAATTAAAAGCCGAGCAAACAGAACACGGTGCTTGTTTTGGGGAAGGCTGTTCCCCCTGAAGAACAGTTCTCTTAATGAGGCTCATAATAATACTCATTAATTTGTGTACATCTGAATGTTCAGGTTTGCAAATGGGAAAGGAAATCGCTTTGCATTAGGGCTTGAGTCATACGCACAACAGCTTCCCTGTTCCTTGCGAGCCTCGGGTGGGTCATTGGGAAGTTGTTTTACTGATAAAAAAGAGTTTATAGGAAAAAAACCCCTGCAGCCAGTGGAATCCAGGGCTGCCTGGCAGAGCACTGACTGGGTCACGGAGAAGGTCTCGGGTCCTTCAGCCTTCGTCACTTCCTCCCCACTGCTCTTATCCCACAAGAGCATCCTAAACTTTTTTTTCAGTGATCATAGAATCATAGAANCCCCTCAGCCTCCTCTTCTCCAGGATAAACACCCCCAGCTCTCTCAGCCACTCCTCATAAGGATCCCAAACCCACAGAAGCTTCTCCTTTGCGCCCCTGCATCCCACAGGGTTGGTCCTGGCTCACCCAGTCCCCTTGGTGCCTCCCAGCACCCCTGGGTGCTCAGCCCCCAGTTCAGTTTGCAGCAGGATTTGTCTTTCCCCATCATGGGGAGCAGGAGGAAGCGTCGTTCAAACCCCCCAGGCTCTCCTCCAGCACCAATAAGGGCTCTGACCGAGAGCACCGAGTTCCCTCAGCACGTTTGGGGGATGGAGGGTTTCATTGTGGGTTTTTTCATCAGCTCACAATGCAGGAGCCGCACAGATGCTGCCCGCTCCCCCCCAATGGCAAGGAAATGATGCACCTGGGCTAGCAGCCAGCAGCCAGAGGATTTATGCTTTCCAAGGTCTTTTATTAACTTGACAACATATGGCTCTATCCACAGAGCATCCCCTCCTCCTCCTCCCTGAGGGTGCTGGGGCTGGACCGGGTTCTCCCTGACTGCCCTGCACCCCTCACCCTGCTTGGGGGAGACACCAAAGAAACCCGCAGCCCTTTGGGAGTGGGTGGGACATTAACACAATGGCACAAAGCAATGCTCTTATTTAAAAGCATATTTAAATCCTTTTTTTTTTCTTGCACAAATGCAAGACCAGAGCTTTAAAATACCGAATATTTCAGAAATGCAAGCATTTTCGTTTTGGCGTGTAGCTGTGTTTGAACAGGTGCTCCCAGGGATGTCGACACAGGGCGAGGTTTGATTCCACGTGGTTCTCCATGGAATCCATCTCCTGCCCTGAGGGTGGGTTTCATAGAATCATAGAACAACCAGTTTTGGAAGAGACCCACTGGATCATCAAGTCCAACCGTTCCCACCAATTTCTAACCCATGTCCCTCAGCACCTCGTCCACACGTCCAACAGGGATAGCTGGGAGCACCATCCCCATCCTGCCACGAACCAGCTTCTTAAACACCTCAAAGAGTCTGAGCTTTCTTTACATCCATACCCTATTTCCACCTCCATAGACGCCCAACACGACAGTCCATAAGGGTCCCCTTGGGCCCGGAGCTGGCCCGAGCCGCTTCAGTCGATGTTTGCATATGAGCCTGCGCTCGGAAAGCGGAGTTACAATTGATTTTTGTCTTTAAGATTCAGGCTGCAATTGATTTCCCTCAGATAGAGGCTTTGCACCTAATGAAATGCAGAGATCCTCTTGGAAACGCGCTGCAGCTGGCAGCAGGGCCACGGGCAAGGAAAATTGCCCTCATTTTTAAAGCTTTTAGTGACTTCAAGAGCAAACCCCACTGGCTGGGTTTGTGCAGGTGGAGGAGAGGGAGGGAGGTGGGGGGAAGCTTCGGGGAAGGCAGCCCTGGCAGGGAAGACCTCGCTGAAGCATCTCGGCGCCTCGATGTGCGTAGGAGGAATGTCTAATGATGTTGAACTTAAACTGGCTGGAAAAATGTCACGCTGCTGCCTCGCTCTAGACGTGCCTCTTCCCTCTCCCAGCTCAAACACGGCTGGATCGCACCCAGACAAGCCCAAATGCCAGAGGAAACTGTGGATCCGCGAGCTGGATGGGGAGAGCCAGCACCCATCTCTGTCCCAGGGCATCGTCAGCCAGGAGCGATGCTCCCCAAGGGCTGATGTGTGGGGAGAGGCCACCCCTACACACCAGGAGCTCAGATATTTCTTCAGCCATTACCTAGGACAGAGCCAGAGGGGTATCCAGGACACAGGGGCACAGAGGGACCCCCAACAGGGATAGCTGGGAGCACACCAGGAGGAAGAAAGCCCCCCTCTCTTGGAAAGAGAAGCTCAACTACCAGCAGCGCTTGCTCCTAATCGTGTGGACGCTCTCTGCTTGGCTGTAACTCACTGTGGCAGAAGGAGGCCGAGAGCAGAGATTTATTCCTCTCTCCCCCGTGTTTGAAAGTCCCCAACAGAACAAATCCCTTCAGTTATCAGCACAGAAACCAGCTCAGCCTGAGTCTCTGATCAGCATCACAGCGGCTTTCAGCTGCAGCCCTGCCTTTCCCTTCACTCTGCAGCCCTACAGCTCTTCCCTGGGGGGACACAGGGACCCCCAAACCTCGGTGTTGGCAATTGAGACCACCAGACCCCCTAAGACACCCTCGAGCCAGCACTGCCAGTCAGAAAACCTGAACTTGACCCACCTTGTGTCTCCAGCGCTGGCTCAATGGTGACCATGAGGAGGCTTCACCTGTCTCCAAGAAGGTCACTGCTCTCAAAAAACCCTCTACACTGCCCCACACCAGCGTTATCCTGGTTCTCTGATCACTTCTCTAGTAAAACAGCCTTTCTCAAGGGTGGTGAAGCCCCAGGAATTTAAAGGCTGCAGACAGGACCCTGCAGCAGCTGGTGCTCAGGGTTTTTCTCAGCCCATCTCACCAGGCAGGGCTCTCCTGCAGCAAAGCTCATCCAGAGGAGCAAAACCAGGAGCAACCCTCACACTCCAGACCTCTCCTTCTCCCCCAAGAACCCCTGCAGGCTTTGCAGCAGCTTTTTGAAGGTTTGCTGGGAGTGGTGCTAAGTGCCCTCAGCTGGGGGCATCCCCAGCCCCTGAGCGATGAGCCCACAGCCTCTCCTGCCTCCAGCCTCCAGCTGAACTCTCTGGGGGTGGTAAAGGACCTGGGCAGCTGGGGCAGAGGCACACGCTGCCCCCTCGCCCAGAGACACCAGCTCGGGTTTGAGGAGACATTTACAGGCACCGAGCGCCTGGCTCGCTGTCGTCCCTGGCGAGGCGCAGAGCCCGGGGTGTTTCTGTAACAGCGCTGGAAATGTCATCGGGAACTCTGAGTGGAGATTAGGAGCTGCCATCTACACATACGTGAGATGTTCCAAACCGACTGAGGCGAGACCCAAATAAGCCCGGTACGAGCTGAAACACACACATCATGCGGCTCCTTGCTGCTCAAGGTGTCCCAGCACCAGGAGCCCAGCGATGTCTTTGGACCTGCTGCATCCCACAGCATCCCCTGAGCATCAGGTCCAACCACTTTGGACAAAATCCTTGGCTTTTTCCTTTGTGTTTCCCAAACTTTCCTGAAGCGGCGGCACGCGGGTGCTCTGCTCGCGCCTCCGGACCTGCTGGACGAGTTTGTTTACCCACGCGCCTCAAAGTGCGGAGCGTGAGGCTACAACGGCGTTTGAGTAGCGTCGAGTGCTTTCGAGAAGATTGCGCCCGCTGAAGTAGTAATTAATGTTTGTTTTATTATGTTCTGGGGAATGATCGGCCAAAAAGATAATTCAAATAAAGCAGAACATGTTCCGACTGAACACTGTTTAAAGGCTGATTCACTGCAAACTGGCCCGTGCAAAGGACTAATAATTAAGAGAAAAGGCACAAGTAGGAGTACAGTCACCATTTATCTGCCTTTTATGTAATTAAAATGATGGAAATTATGGCTTAATGACTGGAAATCAGATATGCTCTTGAGATCTTTGTGTATCCTGTTTTCCTGCTGAGTGTTGTCTCCAACCACGTTCTTGCAACCATCTCCCTGCAGCCCAGAGGCAGAGCTGGATGCCAGAGGAACCTGGGCGAGAAAAGCTGGTAACGATGGTGCCGGCAGTGATGGTGCCAGTGGTGATGGTGCCGGCAGCGATGGTGCCAGCGGTGATGGTTCCAGCAGCGCTTCTGCCCATCCCAACCCTCGCTCTAAGGGCTGCACCACCTGGGACCAGGTAACACGGGCTGGGAGCGAGGGCTCCTCTCACCAGTCCTCAGCAAATCTGCCTGGCACGCGCAGTGATTAATCCTCTCCTAATGCGTCATTAAATTATATGCAGCAAAATGGCCGAGTCACATTATATGGTGAATAAGCCTCCAGTGCAGGCAGAACATCCAGCAGAATCGACCCCGCTCGGTTCTGGTCTGCAGCTGAGCATCGGGTGCTGCAGGAGGAGCAGCTGCTCTGCTGCAACTGGAGCTGCGGCTGGTGTCCCCGTGCCAGAGCCCGAGTCACCACTACCCCATCCGGCATGGCACAAATTTAAGAAAAATTCCTTTACTCCAAAGCCCTGGCAAAGGCTGCCCTGGGCAGTGGGGGAGCCCCCATCCCTGGAGGGGTTCACAAAGCCTGTAGATGCGGCACTGTGGGACACGGTTTAGTGGACACAGTGGGGTTGGAGGTGTTGGTTGG
>WAAB01000126.1:0-20120 GCA_013389865.1 Piaya cayana
TAGCAGACTCCCATCACAAAGTCTATCTTCTTATGGGTTTCTCTGATTTTAACCCACAGGCACTCAATGTCCTCATCGCCACAATCCATCTCAGTAATGTGATGCTGGAGCTGTTGTGCAGGGTTGGCCAGATTGGCTTTTGGGTAGGGGATACTTCAGTAGTGTTTCCTCCTAGGGCATCACTTTGAGGTCAAGGTTGAGGTACTTTTGGGGTCCTCATGAACAAACAGCTGCCTTGTTTGTAACTTAGGTAAATAAGTAGGGGTTTTCTCTCTGCAGGTGATTTCACCCATGCCTTTCACAGGTACCAGAGCACTTCAAATAGCAGTGCTCTCTCCTTTTTTTTTCTACCTGAAGTTCTTAAATGATACTATATGTACCAGTAAAATATCTGATAAGTAAACCTTGGGAATCATGCTGGCCCATCAGGACCCTCCTGCACTGCTGATCAGCCACTGGAGAACCCATGCCCTGATACTGGCTGCCCAATGTGGAGCTTAAGAGCCAGCACATATGCAAAGCGTGTGCTTCATCCAAGGGATGCTAGCAGTGTCTTGGCTGTTTGCTATAAATGGACAGGCTCAGATACAACTAAACTGGAGGTATGAAATTTTAATGCTGTCCCATGGTCTGGCAGCTTTTCTGCAAAAGAGAGTTTTGTCCAGTAATTCTTAGAAGGATACAACACGGAGTTTGTAATGTCTGGCCAGAGCTAAAAAGGGAGAGGGAAGAAATAAGGCAGGAAACAAAAGTGCAGGTAGTTTCATACACTGAATTAGACCATTTGAAAACTTAATTAAGTCTTACCTGCATTTTAGGCTGTGGACAGGCAGGGATTGAGGAGAAGAAAGAAAACATTTGGCTCTTAAAACTGTGGTGGTATATTTAGTCTAGTCAGCACTGTACATAGAAACCTCAGTCACATTTGCTTATACCCTAACTAATTGTTGATTAGGATAGCAGGATAAATCATTCTCTTCATTGTAGCCGAGAAAAAGAGGTGGCCTGTACAGTGAATGTTAATTTCTATTTGTCAGTTATGAAAGGTATGAAAAGAGACCTTGTAGTGAACACAGCGAATTTGATTCTCTCCAATGTGTACAGGTCTAAAGGAGTAAGACATAGCATCAGTAGCATTTAAGAGAAAGGTTACTCCAACTATCATTTACTTGAAGCATTAATACTATGCTCAGATGCCCTACAATGATTGCTCCAGATAACTTATGTGGGAAGAAATGGATCAGCTCCAAAACTCGCTGGCTGGTAAAAATCAGTGCATGTGTAGAGGTGGACCATGTACTAAATCTTAGTATACTATTCGGGCTTTTTTTTTTTTTGGTCTTCCAGTACTGAGAGGGTGGTAGCTGCCCATGTAACTCAGGTTGTTCAGAGCTATGGGGCAGGAGCAGTGACCATATTGCTGCCATGGCCCCTTTTTACTTCAAATTCTTCTACTGGTATAAAGGAAATCAAGAAGAGATTACTCTTAGGTCACTTTCTGTCAAAATATATAGCTGAACAGTGTGAACTTCCTGGGAATGTTCAAATATAGCTTGTGATTTGAAGCCCACGGTGTACTATCTCAGTTTTTGGTGGTTTTTTTTGTTTTTTTTGTTTTTGGGGTTTTTTTTTTAGCATTGTAATTGATTGTTAAATTGTATTGTATTTGAATAGATGTGAACAATTTTTTTCTTCAATGTGCAACAGAATGCATAAGGTTATCTTACCTTTAGTTACCTTTCTTAATGAAATGTGTCATATCCAAAACATTTGTCTGCCTCTCCCTTCACAAAACTTTCAAGTCTCAGCAGTTTCTTCTAGACCTGGAACAGCAGCAGAAGTCTCAGAAGCTCTGACAAATTTCGTGAAAGAAGCCTGGAGAGAGGGGAAAAGCTCCCAGAAAAGAGCAAATACTGAGAGAAAGATGGGAACATAGTTGCTGCAGATTCTGTTTGGTAACTACCTGGCCACCCCACAAAGGTGTCCTGTGTGACTACTTGAAGTGAGGTGTCCGTTAGCCCTTTTGCTGGCAGAGGTATTGTGAGGGCAGTTGATTTGGGAGAAGGCACAAGTCTATAAGAAGCAAAACTTTGCTGCTTCTGCTTCTATGAAAGAACTTAGATTTCTCCTAGTGTCTGTGAAAATGGCTATTTATATATTTATTTTTATTTTTAGCAGCATACATTGTTTGTAGATGGCAAGAGTCAGGGTTCTGTGATGTTCTGTGTCTCTTTGTCTGCTCTTAATCCCTTTTGTCTGAACTCACCATGACTTGCAAATACAGAAGCCTCTGTATTTGCTGATATGAATGCATGCAACAGTTTATCTTTAGTGTAAATGCACTTATTTTATTAGCAATAATAAATGCATAAAATCTTTTGCTGGGATTGGTTGGGTTTTTTTTTTTTTTTTGAGTTATCAGAAAACTGAACTCTTGCTACCTCAGAAATTTAAGCCTAGGGAGTTCAGTTGTTAGTATGCGACTACTCTAGGGGAACAAAAGGTACCTTTCCAATTAAAGTTAATAGAGGGATAACTTCAGACACACAAAAGGAAAAAAAGACACCTATAAGTCATGGTGAGTTCAAAAGGAAAGAATTAAGGTAGGCACACAAAGCATCATGGGAAGTGCTATTCAAGCTGCCATGTCAAAAAGGCTGATTAACAGCAGTTCCAAGTCTACCTGATCACCAGGGAGTCTTACTGATAAAAATTATTTCCCCTCCAGAGAGAAGAATCTCCCTGAACTGAACAAATGTGTCACTTTTGAATAAGGATTCGTGAAAAGGCAGAAAAGGAGAAGGAAAAAGAATAAAGGTACACATTCACCAAAAGATCTGAAATTTCTAACTTGTGACTGTGTTTATCAGTCTTTAAGTTCTGAATGAAACTGCAAGTCATACGTCAGTTGAGTGGGATGCAGATCATTAATGTTGCATTTCTTTTTTCTTTAAAAGTGACTGTTTGCAGATAGAATTCATTGGCATCAGCTGTTACTGCAATCAAGGAAATCTAATGGCATTATTTGACGTCTTGCTTAGACCTTCCAGGCTGTAAGGTTTTTCAGCAATGTCCTTTAAAGATTTTGATTAAATTCTGAAGCTCCTGTGTGAAATTCAGTGGTCTATACTGTGTGTAGAAGCCAGACTAGACCAGTGTAAGGGTAAATTCTAGATGTAAAATCTAATTATTTCACATCAGTAATGAATTTTGAGTCCTGTGCCCTCCCCTTTAATTTCTGAGAGTGGTTTTCAACCCTTTGAACTGGACAGGAGAAGAGACATGAAAGAGAATGATACTGCAATATCTTTTTGTGAGCATGTTATACAAATGCCAGGTTTTCTTTCATTTGACCTTTTATAATTCTTGTGGACATTCACATGATATTTTGGAGGAATTTCTCTTTTAATTGCCTTTTTCTGTTTGACTAGCTTAGTTATCATCTTTCTCATGGTTTATTCCTCCATTTGTAGTAGTGTGGAATGTGTTAGAGAACAAGATTGCCACAGGTAAGGCCAGTTCAATATGAAAATGAAGACGAGACAGATTGAGCTGGGTGTTATTTGGAAGAATTACAGCAGACTGTGTTGGAGCTGCAACTTCTGAGCTATTGCAGTAGTTGTGTTTTAGATGTGTTCAATGCTTTGACATTAGCTAATGATATTTATGAAAATTTTTGCAATGAATGTGGTAGGCTTTTTTTTTGGACTGCAGCAGGCGATTTGAGATACACCAGGGATGAAAAGAATGAGAGCAGTGGGGTTTTTGGCTGCAGTGGGACAGCAGAAGATGAGCAAGTCCAGAATGTGCTATCTGGGCAGAAGTGGGATGATTTTATTGAATTTCGGCTAAGTTGAGAGGGCTGATTTAACATCAGTAATTTCTGAATGCTGTAATATGTTTTACACCCATTTTATAGGGCACTATATAGTAGGATTAGTTTCTACTGAATGAAGAATTTCTTTGTAACAATAGGAAAAGGCCAAGAGAAGGTAGGTTAGCTGTGAATAAAAAGCCCAACCCTGCTTTTGGTAGAGGTGAGAAGCAATTATGTGGTCTTTTGCTTTAACATGTCATTGATTTCCTCTCCCCCTCCACCTGAAAATTTCTGTTCCCAGAAATTTCTCAAAGAGTTTTTCTTCTTGGGAATCCAGATTTTCTTCACTTTCTCTCTTAACAGATCTATTTGATATATTTTGCTCTCAGACCTTAAAATTAAAGATACTCTTTAACCTTCTATATGTTCCCTTAGAGACATGAATCTGCTCCCTCCTTTGGACCTTCCTGAATTTGGTCGTCGCCTTCTCCTGTATTTTTGCTAGAAATCATCATTGTTAGGCATTTAGATTATATCATAGCTTTCAGCTTCCTGTATTTTATTCCTGTTTGCTTCAAATTCTCCCTTCTCATTTAAAAGCCATGTATCTTTGGGCCTCCCTACTTGCTTTTCCCTATTTACTTCCCTTTCTTTGGTCTTTTTTTTCTATCAGGTAATCAAATTAATTTATTGTTTTGTTGTCTTCTTGCACAAACTCGGCCATGCTGCCCGTTACGGACTAAACTTGAACACATGAGAAACTCTGTCCTTTGTCCCACGGAAGCCAATCTTGTTATGTTCACCTCTACTGTGCTGCCTTAGGGAAAAATTGCTGTCAATTTCCCATTAAAGCTGTGATGTAATTGTGCTGGTGGTACCTCTGTGTCTTCTCCCATCTTCAGTTTACTCATGTGGCTTTCTTACACATTTGAAAAGTACCTAGGGCAGGTTGTATGCAGTGCTCAAAATAAGTATTAATTTTTTAAATTATTTGCTACTGATGTTCTGGGCAGTTCACCCTGGGGAACTGCTTCAGCCTAATTCTTTAATTGGACGGAAATCTGTGACTCATCAGCAGTATAAAGGGAGGTTGGGGTAGTGTACAGAAGCAGGTGGGTGATGTTGAGGACTACAACTGGGATAAAATTTGAGTGCAGAAGATACCGTCGTGCATTTGGGGGCTCTTGTTGAAACCAGCTGCTCTAAAGTTGGAGGTCATCAGCTGGAAACAACCGAGAAGAACATGGGGGTTACTCAGTCACAAGCTGACAGTAAGCTTGAAAGATATGAAGTACATGCAATCCTACAATGTCTCAGGAAAGATAATTCTGGATAGGGAACTATTATTGGCTGCACACAAAGATCATTAATGAGGTCTTCTTTAAGAAAGATGACTTGAAACTGAAGTTTGCATAGCCAAGGCCATAGGAATGATCACTGGAATGGTGAGTTTATTCTACAGAGGCTAGAAAAGGTTGGCTTTTTTTAACTTAGCAAGGCAAAACCTGAGACTGTATACAATTTTTGTCTTTAAATATATCATAGCAGAAAATAAATTTTTAAGAGGAAGGACGGTATTGGCAGAGGAACAAACTATCTAGGAGTACATTTTGATTGGGGATAAGGGACACATTCCTAACTAAAGAACTGTCCAAGCTCTGAACAGACACTCCATGGGAGCAGCTGGGATGTAAAATACTAGAAAAGCTCAGTAAGTTTATAAAAGGGACTATCTGTAACAAATCTGCTCCTAAGAGTCAGGGATTAGACTCCCTGTGCCAGGTCATCATCCTAGGCCTATGACCCTTATGACTTAAGGATTTTTCTTTTACTATTATTATTATTTTTTAATAGAAAAGCCATTTGCACTTGAATCATTGTTTCAAATAAACAGGCCATTTGCAGATAGCAGGATGTGTTTGTTACTGAGATTACTTTCCAGAAGTAATCAAAATTTCTTTTCTTGATGTGGGGTTTAGGGCAGATGCTTTTCAAATAGCTCAGCTCTGCTAACTGAACACAACTGAAACTCTGCTTTTATGAAACTGAGTTGTAGGTGTTGAAATGTTTCTACTGCAACAGTCTGTGTAAGCTAATTCAGTTATTTAAACTGGTTTGGTTAAATTAAGTAGTTTTGTGTTACTGACATACATTTTCAGCCCTTCAAATATCATCCACCATCTGACAGGAGCTAAATAAAAAGTACTGAAAAAAAAATTGACAAAAAAATGTATTTCAGAAAGAATAAAATAAGCCCTCTAATGATTTATGGATTTGTCTAAAACAAAGAGCTGGATTTATCTCTACAAGGCATTAACTCCTCTTTAAAATAAAGGATTGATAGTTTTGACTTCCCTGTTGGACAAATATCTTGCAAGTGAAAGGAGATGGTGATGAAAGCCAATTTCCAGTTACTTCTATCAGAGGACCTACTCAAAGGGAAAAAATATAATAAGAAAATATTCTCCTCCCATGTGCTCTAGAAGGATGAATTTGGCATTTGATGGGGTGCCAGTGTGCTGCAAGTGTTGACTGCTGTTCTTTAAAGCCTTATAAAGAAACAAAACTAACAAAAGACATTACAGACAGTATTGCAGCCATGAGTGTGTTTCTTGGATGTCAAACACCCTCCAACCCACATTGCTTTGATCTTGGGAACAAACCATAAAGAACAAATAGAGTAATTTTTCTTACATACTAACAGTTAACAGTGAGGTTGATGAACTTCTGGAAAACTAGCATAATGAACATGCCTTTTTCATTTGTTTAATTGTTTTGACAAGGGCATATTTCATTTGAAGAGGCTGTTTTCTATTCCTTCCCATTTTGCTCTCTGAAGAAAGAAGAGAAGAACCAATACAGAACTTCACAGCACAGATCAACTCACCTTCCGCATAAGCCAAGTGGAAAAAAATATCAATTAAATGCTCTTTTTTTTGGGGGGGAGGTGGGGGTGGGGGGGGTTGTGTGTGTGAAGGTGCAGGGACTGGGAGTAGGAGTGGGCAGGATGGCAGGGGGAAACAAGAGTGCATACAGTATAGCTGGGTATTTGTGAGTTTTGGCTCAGTCAGCCTTTTCATTGCAAGTCTCTGTTTCCATTAAACTTGCCAAAGAAAAGATATGAAATATGAAATATAATAATACACACTACACGTTAGGGATGAGAGCAGTGACTTAGAGACTATCAGAACCACTCTAGCACCCTCTCTATCACTAGAACTGAATTTATCAGCGGGCTCTACAGTGCTTGGTTAGTATTTCCCATCTGCAAAAGTAGTGCTGATTTTAAATTTTTGTATCTTTGTCCTTTCACATTCGCTTAGGCACTGAAATTGTTGAAGTGAAGGAGGTTCCCTCCTGTGTTGCTACCCCAAACTCTGCTCTTCAAGGATCCTGTTTACTCAGTTTGCAGAGTAAGGGCTTTGGTCTAGTAGACATATAAACTTTTGATATGTTAAAGCTCTACTCAAGCATTTTTCTGAGATTATTTTTACTAGTGTGTCTCTTTCATCCTAGACACTAAATAATTTGTTTTCAGAGGTAGCTTAACATACCAGAATAAAAGACTCTTGGAGTCTTGACTTCTTGGAGCCATGAGTTCAAATTCTGACTAGATTTATCCCAAGCGCTTCATTGTGAGGAAATGCTGATTTATATGATTTGTGGTGGAAAGCTTTAGCACGTCCAGAGCTTGTCGGCTGTGTCTGAATGGACATTAACTGTCTATGAGCAGAAGAGTGTGTTTCTTCCACCAATCTCATTCTTTCCCACTGTTTGTAGAGTAATATCTACATTTCAGTAGTGGCATGAGACCCTAGGTATCTAGGTAGATGCTACCTATTACCTGAAAGACTTCATCCTCTTCCTGTTATGCAGGCAAATACAACAGTTTCTGCTCTTTGTTGTTTTCTGTTTCAGAAAGATAGTGATGATCAGAACCATTGTTGAGATGTGACAGTCAGCCTTTTCCAGTGTGAAAGCCATCCCTTCATTGCCAGACATGCTGGTGGATCCTTGCATTTGATTTCAAGTTCTTATTCAGATATGTGCTGCAATATGCAAAATGAAGCTCAGGATGCCTAGTAGTTTCTCAGATTCTGTCCTGACCATTTGCAGGAGTAGTATTTATATTGTACAGCTTCAGGCACGTGACATGGGCTATTAACTGCTTTGTCTCCTGAGTCTATTTGTGCAACCAGACAGAGTTACCATCTGTAGCTGGACATTGTGTATGTGTGATCTTGTGCCTTATTCAGATGTGTAAGCACAACTGCCATCTGGAGCAAAATGAGCAATTTGCAAAGATTTTCTGCCAATGCAGTGTAAGATAGCAAGGCTCATTCTTCCCAGCTTGGCGCACCTTTTCATATTTATAATAAAACTTAATTGCAAGTGGTTGCATGTTTGCAGTTGCATGTTTTGTTCTGAATGTTTCAACACTTCTGACTTGTTCTGCCTAGGGAAAGTGGTAACCCAGATAGGAAAAAGTGATGGTTCTGCTGGAGGCAAACCTTCTAAAATGACTACTTTTTCTGTCTTCTGAAACTGCTTTCTGTCTTGTGGCAGTTAACAGATGATCTCAGTGGAGCATGGATGGCATCTGCATGTAACCCTGTTACCTTCAGCTTCTCACGCAAAGAATACACAGATTGCTGGTTAGGAAACAAGTTCTAAAAACATCCAGAGTTAATTTCATTTGATGCTTTGACTTGAAACAGCTGTTGTTAAAAAAAAAAAAAAAAAAAAAGAAAAGAGGAAAAAATAAAAGAAATTATGCAAAACACGATTACTTTCCATATTGTTTTTTTTTTTAATGTAATTGACTGAAATAGTTTCTGGAAAGAATTTAAGGTGGGAAGATTGCAGTTACTATAGCTGTTGAAATCTTGTCACATTAGGCCAAAGGACCTAAACATTATTAGAAAGTTAATTTTGCTGAAAGATTGATCCTGTGGCTTCCTTATAGTAGGAAGTCTTTTACAACTTCTTTAATGTGTGCTCACCCTGGACTACTGTAGCCACCATCTACGCCCCACGTCAGGGCTAATCAGCAAGCTATGTGGCAGCATCTCCCAGCATACAGCCTGCAATAACAGACTTGCTGCCTTTTGCTTGGGGCTTTCTGGATGGGGATCTTATGTGAATCAATTGGCTCTTGCACCTCATCAGGACTGAGCACTGTCTTGGTACCCATTTTGTATCTATCTCCTTGGGTGATGACTCTCCCTGCCTGCCCACCACTGTCATCAGTCTCCTATACATTTTCTCTGAGAGGTAGTGGTATGCAAGGTGCTTGGAGCTCTGTGCAGAAGGCTCAGCTACACATTTGCTGACTCCTTTCCTGACGAAAGGAGGGTAGACCTATGGCTAAGAGCTGTGGGCTTTGCAGAGGGCTTTAATTAGGAACGATGATGCTTGGGTGTCTTTCATCTTCAAAATGCAATAATTTATTTCAAATGCAATGCTAACTTTTGATGTTGTGGGCTTGTAGAGCTTCTTTTGGGCACAATCTTTCTACTGTAGTGGTTTTAGTGGTTATCTTTCTTTTTCTCTTTTTTTTTTTTCCAAATTACTAAAATATTCTGAATGCTAGTGTAGGCTGGGGTGGTTTTGGTCTGTCTGGATTTGTTTATATCATATGCATTACTGAAGATCAATCTTTCCTCCGGTGAGAAAGGTTAATTATGTGTTAGAGTGATAAATAGTTCAGTACCATGTTGAGTTCTGTTCCTCCCCGGTAGATTTTCTCCAGAATTTGTAGTCACTCACTGGGAGGATACGAGTCTTCTCCATGTAATGTGGCTGAGCAACAGCTAAACTGAGCAGAACATCACAGATTTGGGGATTTGCTGTCTTTGTGCATTATGAAAGGCTTTGTCCTTCCAGAGGGAGGATGAATCTCAGTCTTCTTTTGATGAACAAGATTGAGATCTTACCTGGTTGTGGCATCAAACAAATGAGATAGGGTAAAGTTAATTTCTGTGCTTTTCTCCAATGTCTTTTCCACTGTCTTCAGAGACTGTAATACCCCTTAGGCTTCAGAATCACTGGAATGCAAATTTCTCTGAAGTACAGAAGTGTATATGTTTTCTTCTCCATGCAAGTGACATTTGGCAATATTTTGCATTTGCCAAGATGTCCATGTGAGTTCATGAAAAGATATTATTTCAGCCTGATGTTTGCAATTGAGATTGAGATTTCTGAGGGAACTCATCAATTTAGTAACCTTATCCCAGATTGGAAATGTTAAACTAGATGCAAAGTTATGCAAAGCCTCAGGCTCATGTAGTATTTCTAGAGGATTCTGCATGTGCAGTTTCTGAGACCAAAATGAACTGTCTTTTCAGTCAGGGGCCATAGCTTGTCAATTTGAGCTTTTGTGTTGGTAGTTGTATTACTTTCTCCAGAGTGTTTAGGATCATTAGTATTCTAACTTAGCTGCCTATCCACATGTCATGAGAAAAGAGTAAGTAACACTTTTGCCCTTCTGCTACTTTCTGTCTTAAGAATGAAAGTGTTAGATGTATACTGTGCCTCATGCAAGCTCTGTTTGCAAAGGAGTAAGCTAAAATGAAGAAGGGCTTAATAACTTCTTCTTAGTGTGACTTAAGAGGCCTGTAATAATCCGAAAAGTAAGTCTTACCTTGTTACTGAAATTGTTCTTTTTTCCATAGAATTACTTCATCTTTACAAAATCATACATGAGAACTAACTCTTTTAGCTGACAAAAGTGAAAAGAAGACTAGTATGAAAATTACATGGAATTTTGAGCAAAGCCACAGCAAAATCATCTATTTTCTGGCAGGCCTGTACGTGGTGTTTGGCAGTGTATGTGAGTTGAGGCTTTTCTAGACAAATTTGGATTAGCTTTTGGTAACATCAGTTACAATCAACCTTGCAGGCATATAACTTCTATGGCCCCTTGAGTTTCCCTTGGTGAGGGGCAACATCAAGTGTGCAAAGACCTGGCCTCTCCATTGGTGAGGCACGAATCAGCTCTGCAGTATGCCTTCCTGTATCTCCTGTAAAATGTGTATTATACTTGTTGTCTGCCTTTTGTGTGTCTTATCATTGGCTGCAGGTACGTCAGGACAGGAATGATTTTAGCTCTATCTATGAATGATGCCACTACAGGTTTCTAGTTGCTTCTGTAAGAATGTAGGTCCCGTAAGTTAACAATATTTATCTAGAAAAGCCATGCTAAATAAAAAAAAAAGCAACTAAATTGTTGTGAGTTTTTGACTTGTATGGCTGAATTTTGGCACACTCTAAGGAAGTAGAACATTTAAAGCTCCTTCTCTGCCTCTGATATACTGTCGTGAGTAGGAAGAAGAGTTTTCTCATGTAAAGAGTTGACACCTCGAATACTGTGTTCAGTTCTGAGCCCCTCACCATAAGAAGGATGTTGAGGCTCTGGAGAAGAGCAATAAAGCTGGGAAAGGAGCTGGAGTACAAGTCTTACGAGGAGCAGCTGAGAGACCTGGGGTTNTTTTAGTGACTGATAGGAATGACTGGACTCGATGATCCAGTGGGTCCTTTCCAACATAGTGATTCTATGATTCTATGACATTTTTCTTTGCCCTATGACAATTCTATGACTTTTTTTTCATTTTATATAATTGTAATTTTGTGTCCTTCCCCTTGATTTTAAAAAGGCAAGCATGCTTAATCCTGTTGCAGGTGAGGTTTTGTAATCACCATGAGGAATACCAGCATCCTCAGTCCTTGGAGGTGCTGTCACACTTGCCACTGAAGCACTGCACTGCATGCAGAGGTCAGAGCGGGACATCTGGAAGAAGAACAATGTGGTACTCTGACAAAATATCAGAGTCAGCTTGCACATAACTTACTGTGTCAGGAAGACAGAGCAAGAAAAAAGCATGAGGCATTCTAATAAAAGCACCAGTACAGAGAAGATCCATTTTTCCTAGTATGAATCTTCACAAGTTCTCTTCTCCCTTCCCCTTCCCTTCCCCTTCCCCTTCCCCTTCCCCTTCCCTTCCCTTCCCTTCCCTTCCCTTCCCTTCCCTTCCCTTCCCTTCCCTTCCCTTCCCTTCCCTTCCCTTCCCTTCCCCTCCCTCCCCTTCCCTTCCCTTCCCTTCCCTTCCCTTCCCTTCCCTTCCCTTCCCTTCCCTTCCCTTCCCTTCCCTGCCCTGCCCTGCCCTTCCCTGCCCTGCCCTGCCCTGCCCTGCCCTGCCCTGCCCTGCCCTGCCCTGCCCCCTCGCCCTCCCCCTCCCTTCCCAGGAGTTGAATTGTACTTAAAACTAAGGTGGATAATTTCCAAAAGACTGGTCTGTATTTGAATTATGAATGTCCTCCAAAGCTCAGGGACAATAACATTCAGGATGTGAACCTGTGTAAGGAGGTCTCTCAGGCCTCAGATACTCATACTTCCTGCTCCTTGTAGCTGTTTTCATTGCAGCAGTTGAGGGAGGATAGACTCAGACTTTCCTGTTGAGTTATACCTGAAACCTCTGAATTGGAACACGGATTGTCATGACATGCTTTAAGTTTCTCACTGAATTAGTATTAACCTCTGCCATGTCACCAAGGGCCACAGGACAAATGCATCCACAGAAATTAATGCTGTTTGTTGACATCATCATACAGAAAACAGATGTAGAAGGTTTGTAAAAACCTAAGGAATATGTTGCTCTGGCAAGGAAACTGTAGTGTGAAGCCAAAAGTGAATTCCTACAAGGCAGAACTAAACGCTGCAGCCATGTGATAGACGGAGGAGACCCGCATAAATCACAGGATAAAATAACTGCTGTAAAGAATGCTCCTTGTCCTACAAATGTTGTGCAGTTATGCTCTATCCTAGGATTTATAAACTATTTCAGTCATTTTTTTTCAGAACCTTTCAACAGTGCTGAATTATCTGAATCAACTGCTCAGGAGAGAATTGAAAGTGGCAATGCTCTGATAATATAAAGGAACCCAGAGACTTAGGGATGCACTAATTGCTCGTTTAACCCAGTGCAATGTTGCCTGAAATTAGCAAGGTTGGACTGATGTTACTGTGAGCTGAACTTGCCCTTTGCAGTTTAAGATGTGGAGCTCAGGCCCCACAGTGATGTAAGCTACACCCCAGGCAGAAGCATGCAAAGAGGTGTCGTGAGCCCAAGCATGATGTTTTGTAGGTGTGTGATGCTGGTTAGAAGAGGCAGGAGTGTGGGAGTAACGTGGGTTGATACGTTTCTCTGAGGAGATCGGATTTGCTTTTGCACGTGTCAGCAACCCCAAAGGCAGCAAAGTGGACTTTGTGACTGAAAGCATCTCATATTCAATCACGGGGGCTTTGGTAAGGATGTGAGTACATGCTCAATTCAGGATTTGTTTGAACAGACACACAGAAGGAACAAAAGTCTGATAATTTCCAATCAGTTTGGACTCCTAGGAAAAGCATCGTGAACACACTATTTTGTCATTTTAATGTGTATTTTGTTCTTAAGTAATGTGTTTCAGTAGTCTGAAGTCTGTAAACCATGAGGTTGGTAGGCCTGTATAGCTCATAGCACTGACCCACCAATGTACTACAAAGTTGCACCATCTGGGTCTAAATTAGCAATATTACGTGCCATTGGCATGTATTTGTGCTGGTGTTTTGCCCTCTTTGACCCTTCTTTGTTGGAATTTCTCCTACCTGAGCTTGATGTAAACATTGTGAACTGGGCCCTGCCTTAGTCTTTTTATTTTTAGACCAAACTCTGCCAGTGGCTCTGCATCACTGCTCTGTCATCCTGGATTTGTGGTAGTGAGGCAGAAACATTTCTGATGGCAGCTGGGCTCCTGCTAATGTTGTGGGCAGGCAGGCAAAAGTGGCTAGAGCTGAAGGTGGGAAGTCAGCTCACATCATGATGTGAAACGTGTAGAAGCCTCTGGCAGATGAGCTGGGACTCTTGTTTGTCATTTTGCCTTAAAATCCAAACAGAACAAAAGGCGAAGGTGCATTTGACTTCCAGTATTTGAACATACTCTTATTCTTCACTGTCCCTGAAATTAAGGCTCATTTGTGCTTGGACCCTTTTCCTAATGATAATGAAATAGCATTCATTTTGATGATTTGTACAGGGAAAAACGAATCCAACTGTTTCACAAATAACCATAATGTGTTCAAGCCAGTTCTGGCTCTGCTCACATAAGCTAGTACACCATTAACACACGCTGCTATTGACAATAGTATCTGGAAAAGTGTATGTTCCTAGAACTTATAAGCTATTAAATGGCATTTTTTTTAAGCAAGTAACTATATGGATCATATAGGAAAACCTCTGAGTAGTCCAAACCAAGCAAACCTATCTGCTTATCCTGATAGCTTGTCCAGTGCACGTTACTTTTGTGCTTCACTCACTATACAAGCTTCCTGCTCTTGAAGTATTTAGTTCACCATCTCTGTTCCCAGTACTGAGAACTCTTCTTGTGGTCATCAGTAATGACCTGAGACTTTGCTGACATTAAGGGAAGTCTAGCTGAACTGAACAAAGTTCTCAAATTAAACCTCCTCAAACCTCCATGTGGCTCCTATTCAGCAGTGCTGCTGCCCCGGCTGTTTGAAACCTCCATGTGCTCTAACCAGCATTCTTGGATTAAATAATTTTTTCTGAAAAAATGGATCAGCAAAATCTTTCTGGCTTTCCTTCTTTAATCTGAAGCGTTTCTTTGAAAACTGAACCAGTGGAAAGTGTGGTCTACTGGGAGGTACAGTTAATGGGTAAATTCCTGACAAGGATGGAATGTGTTATAGCACTTCTCCTGTAAAAGGCAAAAATACCCCCAAACCAAATTACTTTCAAAATTAAAGTGCAACTCAATACTCTTCTCTTAGACTTCTCTTCAATGATTTCCTCACAAAAAGACCCATGCAATAGTCACTGCTTTAATTTAAAATTTAAAGTGTTTCTTTCCAGTGTGGGAAAGATGAAAGAGTGTTTCCAATTTTTAAATATTTGTGGAGAACTTGTTGAATTTTTATTGCTGAATATAAATTTTTAATTAAAGTGGGCCTTATAAAGTGGAAATAAAAAGAGGTTTTGGCAGAAAGTTTGAATTATTTTTAAAGATTCAGGGGGGTTTTAATACAAAAATAGAATTCAAGTCTGAAAATTTGTTCTTCTGATAGCTTGTTTTTCATAATAATATTTTTTCATTTAAAAATGTGAGGGTTTTTTTTTTAAACTGAAAATAGTGATTTAAAACTAAGGCATTTTTCCTTTTTTTTATTTATTAAAAATAATAAAAAAAGAAACTTTCAAGAAAACCCCAAACCAACCCCTACCCCCTTAACCCCCAAAATACAACCTACTCATTAATGCTTATATGGGATTTTTTTAAAAATAAATACACCATTTTCACTTAAAAAAGACATCATTTGTCCTTCTGCTTGACTTGAGACATTTTCAGATATTACCTGCAATATAGATCATACAAATATTTAGCAAAGAAACAAAACTTGTTATCTCAGCTGTTGCCCTGTTACTGACATGAGTTCCAAAACCTGTGCCGTGTTCACTAATCCACATCTGTGATGCAGGAAACAATCTCATGTATTAAGAAGTGTGCTTAGCCTGTGTTTATGTTATAAAGGACAGTTCCATTAAACATGTTTGTAAAATAAATTTTGTTCGCTAGCACTTCTTTTGTTCCTCCAGAGTGTTCCTAAACCCTTCAATGTGTTTTTCTTAGGAAGAAAATCCAGATAAATTTTTGTAGGTAGATTTCCTTCAGATTTACATATATGGCAATTCTCTGTGAACACTGTACAAGTTTAATTTAGTTCTATCCACCCAGCTGGATGGTTGGCATTGCCATAGCTCAGAGAAGGGATTGAAAGAAATAAAAATAGAGAACATAAATAATACCTGTATCAGTAAACTACTGTCTAGTGGTGCAGGGCTCTGCTGTCCAGCCATCCCTGGCTGGTTTAGAGCTTATGAAGAGGTGAAATGAGAAATTCTCCTCTAAAATAAGCACTTAATCTAGTGTGGCCTGTAAATGTCTGATGAAGAATTCTTTAGACACATGTAGAAAGTGATCGGTCTGCAACCAGCTACATGCAGAAAACTAGTATCTTTTTCGTTAAGAAAGTACTGTAAAAATTGAGAATCTACTTGGGATTTAATTTTTCTGTGCCATGGCTCTACATTTTTAAAGTTAAGGCAATAAAACATGCCAGTCTGTGATGAGGAAAGTAAGAAAGTAGACATTGATTGAGAAAGTTACTAACATTATGATGACCATTATATTAGTTACATAACTGAATGCTTTAAGTATCTATTACTGACCTAAGAAGATAAATAAAGCTGGCTGAAAATGTGGCTAATTTAAAATACAGAGTGAGAGGGTATGTTTTCCTGAGTGCCTGGAGGTACCTTCCTGTGATGCATATAAGTGTTGCTGGTTTCGTCAAGAGTTATAGCAACCCCCCCTCCACGTTTTGTTGACGATTTAATTTTCCGGTAGGTAAAGGCAGAGCAGAAGTGCCTGCATCACAGGGTGAGCAAGGTCTAGAACCTAGGAAGGATTTGTGTGGGCCATTCTTTGGTACAGAGCATGTAAGAGAGTCTTTAGATTATGCAAGTCTTTGAAGAGCTCAATTTTGAGTTTAAATTTATCTTCTCTCACAGGAGTGGAGACTTTCAAATATTTTTCTTCCTATGCAGAAAGTAAGTTGTTCAAAGAGAGATTGTTGTAACATACTTGCTGATATTTTTGGCCTGTTCTAGCCCAGTAGATATTTTGATCTTGTATTTTAAAATAAGACTTATTAAATATTAAATTAGCATTTTTACTATTATTTTCCTGTAAGAAAAATAACAGTTACTTTTCAAGGAAATACTTACGTTTGCATTGATATGGCTCAATTGGCTGTAGTTATTGCAGGGAAGTCAAACCAGATGCGGCTGGAGTCATCTGCTTTCACTAAAGCTGACACGAACTTAATGTTGGAGTATAACTTTGATGACAATTTGAATGGGAACTTGGAGACTGTATTTCAGGATCTGAAGGCTTCAGTACTGATGGACCCTTAAACTAGATGGTTTTGTAAATTGAGATTTGAATTGTTCTCTAGAGCTGCATGAGACCAATAAAGTGTTGTAGATAAAATGAATTTAGCTGACAGATATGCAACATGTGCAATATATTTTTATTATTTCTTTACAAAGGTAAAGCCGAATGCTGAAATCCTTATTCAATTGTGTCTCCATCCTTGCCCAGACTAAATTCCCATTGGCTCTAACCTGTCTTTGATTTGGTGGAAATATATCTCAGTACCATCTTTAGTATGATACATTTTGCTTCAGCCTTGCAGGCCAGCATCACTCAGATTTCTGTCCTAATGCTGTCACAGTGGCGTGGCAGCTCCATGATCAATCCAGCATTCTTATGAGGATGTTTGCCCTACTTTGTTAGCTCTCACACTGACATCACCAAGAGTTCCTGTTTTAACAGTTTCAGTCACTGGTCAGTTCTGCAACTATATCTATACAGAGATTTAAAACCAATATTTTCTGGATGTATTGTAAGTTGTGTTTCTGCAAGTTTCTTACTTGCTGGGTCATGTTGGCTGTCACACTATCTGGTTATAATCCTGTTTCTTTTCTCATCAGAGCTTATATCTAATTTTCAGTTACTATTATTTCAGTGACTATATAAGAAATGAATTGATAAGAAATGAATATATAAGAATATGAACTGTTGGAACAGGTCCAGAGGAGGGCCACTAAGATGATCAGAGGGCTGGAGCACCTCTGCTATGAGGACCGGCTGAAAGAGTTGGTCTTGTTCAGCTTGGAGAAGAGAAGGCTCCAGGGAGACCTTACAGTGACCTTCTGGTGTTTAAAGGGGGCCTACAGGAAAGATAGGGAGGGATTTTCTACAAGGGTATGTAGTGATAGAATGAGAGGGAATGGCTTTAAATTTGGAGGAGGATTTAGTTTAGGCAGTAGGAAGAAATCCTTCATGAAGAGAGTGGTGAGACACTGGAACAGGTTGCCCAGGGAAGTTGTGGATGCCCTGTTCCTGGAGGTGTTCAAGGCCAGATTGGTGCCTTGAGCATCATGGTCTAGAAGGAGGAGTCCCTGCCCATGGCAGAAGCATTGGAACTGGATGAGCTTTAAGGTTCCTTCCAACCCTAATAATTCTATCATTCTTTGAATCTATTTTGAATTTCACATCTTTTTCCTGGTGATTCTTTAGATCATAAGAAGGTGAAATAAGTTGCATATATATTTTGATCAGTGTTTCAGTTACGAGTAATTAGTTTCTGCATTTCATAGCAAATGCTACAAGTGTCTCATATCAGTCACAAGATGTGGAAATGTTTGGTAGGCAGGTACCATTTAGTCTTTGACAATCTCTTGCATCACAGTTTTCAGGATGCCATTTCTAAGCAAAATGTTCACAGTGATATTTCCAGCACAGACAAATACCAGTCTATGTACCTTGGAAGATTCAATGTCTTCAAATATTTAATCTAAATTACTTTTTATATTTTCTGTATCTTACTATATTCCAGCTATGTTGGAAGTATATTACAGCAGAAAGGAAGCAGTCCAGGGGGTTCCTGGAGTGCATGGAAGACAACTTCTTTGCACAACTGGTGAGTGAACCAACAAGGGAAGGTGCCCTCCTGGACCTGCTGTTTGTGAACAGAAAAGGCCTTTTGGGGGATGTGATGGTTGCAGGACACCTGGGACAAAACGATCACGAGATGATAGGGTTTTCAGTTCTAGGTGAGGTGAAGAGGGTGGTTAGCAGGACAGTCGCATTAAACTTCCAGAGGGCAGACTTTGGACTGTTCAGAAGGCTGGATGACATAGTCCCATGGGAGAGAGTCCTTAAGGGCAAGGGACTCCATGAGGTCTGGGAGCTCTTCAAAAAGGAAATCCTAGCAACTCAGGAGAAAGCCATCCCCATGATCTGGGGAAAAAAAGCTGGCAGGGGGAAAAAAACCACCTTGGTTGAACAGAGAAATCTTGAGAGGCATCAAAAAGAAGATAAATATTTTATGAGCTTTGGAAGAAGGGACAGGCCTCTTGGGTGGACTACAGGAGGGAAGTGAGATTGTGCAGAGTAAAAATCAGGAGGGCTAAGGTCCAACTAGAAATCAGATTGGCTAAGTCTGTGAAAAATAACAAAAAATCTTTCTATAAATACATTAGCAATAAAAAAAGGACTAGGGAGAATATTCAGCCCCTATTGGATGCAGAAGGAGCAACAGTGAAAGGGGATGAGGAAAAGGCTGAAGTACTAAATGCCTTCTTTACCACAGCCATTAATAAGGAAGGTTGTTCCCTCTGTGTACAAAACCAGGAGTTAGAGGAGCAGAATGAGGCTCCCATGATCCAAGAGGAGGTGGTTAGAGACTTGCTTGCCCAGCTAGACACCCACAAGTCGATGGGGCTGGATGGGATCCACCCAAGAGTATTCAAGGAGCTGGTGGATGTGCTGGTCAAATCCATTTCCATAATCTTCCAGCTGTCCTGGAAGACTGGGGAAGTTCCACTGGACTGGAGGCTGGCTGATGTTGTGCCCATCTACAAAAAGGGTCGCAGGGAGGATCCAGGGAACTACAGGCCTGTCAGCCTGACCTCGGTGCCAGGGAAAGTCATGGANACAGAAACTGTCAGCCTCTGACCTGGACAGGCACACACTCTCCTGGGTGGAGAACTGGTTTGATGGTCGGGTCCAGAGAGTGGTGGTAAATGGTGATAAATTCAGCTGGAGGCCAATTACAAGTGGGGTTCCCACTTGATATCAAAGATATCAAACAGGGCTGGACATCTTTATCAATGACCTGGATGAAGGCATTGAGTGCTCCCTTAGCAAGTTTGCAGATGGCATGAAGCTGGATGGAAGTGTTGATCTGCTGGAGGGTAGGGAGGCTCTGCAAAGGGATCTGAACAGACTGGACTGCTCGGCTGAGTCCAATGGGATGAGGTTTAACAAGGCTAAATACCAGGTCCTGCATTTGGGGCACAACAACCCTATGCAGTGCTACAGGCTAGGAGAAGTCTGGCTGGAAAGCTGCCTGGAGGAGAAAGACCTGGGAGTATTGATTGATAGCGAACTGAACATGAGCCAGCAGTGTGCCCAGGTGGCCAAGAAGGCCAATGGCATCTTGGCTTGGATCTGAAATGGGGTGGCCAGCAGGTCCAGGGAGGTTATTCTCCCTCTGTACTCGGCATTTGTGAGGTTACTTCTCGAATCCTAGGTTCAGTTCTGGGTCTCTACCCACAAGAAGGATGTTGAGGCTCTCGAGTGAGTTCAGAGAGGAACAACGAAGGTGGTGAAGGGTCTG
>WAAB01000128.1:1161-37178 GCA_013389865.1 Piaya cayana
CTTAGTAATTAATTTTCAAAATAGTTCAAAAGAACTTGCAGAAGTATTGTACAGGTTGTATTACAACACACATTGCATGCTTAGTCACCTAATTGAGATGCATAGAAAGTGCCAAGGATAATCACAGAATCATAGAACCATAGAATCATTTAAGCTGGAAAAGACCTTTAAGATCATAAAGTCCAACCCTTAACCTAATACTGCCAAGTTCACCACTAGACCATATCCCTAAGCATCACATCTGTGCACATCTTTTAAATACCTCCAGGGATGGTGATTCAACTGCTTCCCTGGGCAGTCTGTTCCAATGCTTCACAACCTTTACCATGAAGCATTGTTTCCTAATAGCCAGTCTAAACCTCTCCTGGCACAACTTGAGGCCCTTTCCTCTCATCCCATCACTTATTACTTGGGAAGAGAGACAAGCACCCACCTCACTACAGCCTCCTTTCAGGGAGTAAGAGAGAGCAATAAGGTCTCTCCTTAGTCTTCTCTTCTCCAGACTAAACAACCCCAGCTGCCTCAACCGCTCCTCATAAGAATTGTTCTCCAGATCATTCACCAGCTTCCTTGCCCTCCTCTGGATGCACTCCAGTAGCTCAGTCCCTGTCTTGTAGTGAGAGGCCCAAACCTGAGCGCAGCATTCAAGGTGCAGCCTTACCAGTGCTGAGTACAGGGGCAAAATCACGTGCCTGTCTGTGCTGGTCACGCTGTTTCTGATACAAGCCAGGATTCTGTTGGCCATCTTGACCATGTGGGTGCACTGCTGGCTCATATTCAGCTGGCTGTTGACCAACACCGCAAGGTACTTTTCCACCAGGCAGTTTTCCAATCTCTCTTCCCCAAGTCTGTAGAATTACGTGGGATTGTTGTGACCCAAGTCGAGGACTTGGCACTGAGCCTTGTTGACCCAGCAAAGAGTACCCCATCCAGCCAGTTTTTCCAGAATGCTGTGGAAAACGGCATCAAAGGCTTTACTAGTATTTAGGCAGAAAACACCCACAGCCTTTCCCTCTTCCACTAAGCAGGTCACCTTGTCATAGAACAAAACCAGGTTAGTGAAACAGGGTCTGCCTTTCCTAAACCCATGCTGACTCAGCTTGATCACCTGGTTATCCTGTAGGTTCTGTGTGATGACACTCAAGCTGACCTGCTCCTTAACCCTGCCCACCATCAAGATTAGTTTGACAGGCCTGTACTTCCCCACATCCTCCCTCCAGCCTTTTGTGTAGATGGGAATCACATTTGCAAGCCTCCAGTCCCCTGGGACCGCCCCCATTAGCCAGAACTGCTGATAAATAGTGGAAAGTGACTTCCACCAGTTCCCTCAGTACCATTCAGTGGATCTCATCCAGCCCTATAGACTTCTATGTGTCCAAGTGGTGTAGCAAGTTGCTAACCTTTTCCCTTTGGATTATAGAGGCTTTGTTCTGCTTCCCATCTCTGTCTTCCAGATCAGAGGGCTGGATACCCAGAGAATAACTGGTCTTGCTATTAAAGACTGAGGCAAAGAAGGCATTAAGTAACTCAGCCTTTTCCTTCAGTTGCCAATGCTATTTATAGAAACATTTTTATTGTCTTTTATAGCATTAAACAGATTAAATTCTAGTTGGGCTTTGGCCCTTCTACTTTTTTCCCTGCACAACCTCATGACATCTCTGTCCTTTTGAGTTTCGTGCCCCTTTTTCTAGAAGTCATAATCTCCTTCTTTCCTGAGTTTCAGCCAAAGCTCTCTTTTCAGCTAGGCTGGTCTTCTTCTCCACTGGTTTGTCTTTCAGCACATGAGGACAGGCTGCTTATGCATCTTTAAGATTTCCTTCTTGAAGAATGTCCAGCCTTCCTGGACTCCTTTGCCCTTCAGGACTGCCTCCCAAAGGACTTTGTCACTGATTCTCCCAAAAAGACCAGTCTGCTTCATGGAAGCAGGAACACCCAAGCAGATCCCTCCCAAACACTCAGTCTTCGCAACCTTTGGTTCAGGCTTGAGGAGGGAGATGGTCCTTCCCACCTGAACCATTATGTGATTCTGTGGAAGAAGGAAAGCTTCCTGTCTTCATTTTTTTTTGAGAGAGCCACACACACTGGGAACCTCCTAGACAATTTCCTCTCTGCTGCATTGTATTTCCAGCAGACATCTGGTAAGTTGAAGTCGCCCATGAGAACGAGGGCTAGCAATCGTGAGACTTTTCCCAGCTGCTTATAGAATATTTTCTCTTCCTCATCATCCTGGTTAGGTGGTTAAAACAGACTCCCGCCATGACGTCTGCCTTGTTGGCATTTCTCTTGATTTTTACCCATAAACATTCAACCCTATCATCACCACCTTCCCTGGAGGGGTTTAAGGGACGGGTGGATGAGGTGCTGAGGAGCATGTTTTAGTGATTGTTAGGAATGGTTGGACTCGATGGTGGGTCTTTTCCAGCTAAGATTTCTGTGATTCTATGATTCTAAACAAAACACTCCCTAATGTTTGGGGCTGCCCTACTGTCCCCTTTCTTGCCTGACCCTTCTGAAGAGTTTATAGCCGTCTATTGAAGCACTCCAGTTGTGTGAATCATTCCACCGGATTTCTGTGATGGCAACTATATCATAATTTTCCTGCTGCACAGTGATTTCCAGCTCCTTCTGTTTGTGGACCATGCTGCATGCATTGGTTTAGATGCACTTCAGCTGGGCTATTGATTCTGCCACCTTTTGCGAGGAGAAGCCCTAATTCCTGTGTCACCATTCTCAGATATTTCTGTGCTTTCTAACACATCAATAACCCTCACGTTTTTGTGGCCACATGGATCTCCATCCTCTACCTCTGCTGAGACAGCAGACCAAAGCACCTCACTAGTACGCTGTCCCTCTGACACTGGTTTGCTGACCCCAGGTGTATCTCTAGCAGGTTTGGCTTCCTCCTTTTCGCCCTTCAAATCTAGCGCAAAGTTCTTTCAGCGAGCCCTGCTAACCCCTGTGCAAAGATCCTTTTCCCTCTTTGAGACAGGTGTAAGCCATCTATTGCCAGCAGGCCTGGTGTCGTATAAACTGACCCACGTTCAAAAAGCCACAAATTCCGCAGTGACACGAGCCTTGGAGCCAGGTATTGATCTGCTGTCTCTTCCTTTTTCTTTGCTTGTCACTATTTGTGCTGTCTGTAGTGACATATCTGCAGTGTTTTTCCTCTAATTATTGTTTTGAATTTCCAAAAGTGGAGTAGATCCAGTAGAAAACCTAGCAACGGAGAACACAACATTTACAGCTATGTATTTTTTATGTATGCATTGAAGCTACAGTGTTTGACATGTATTAAGCTGTCAAAAGCTTTTTGAGTTATTGTTCTTGAACCCCTGCTAAAAATGTCCTGTGCTTTATTGAAAACTCATCTTTGGAAATTTAAACCAAAGGAACTTAATCAGCTCTCCCAGTACCTGTGGATGTTGTCCTGACATTTTGTTCCTCAAGATGTTTAGTTTATATACAACAGTGAGCAAGATGAAAAATGAACTTCAGCATCCATAATCAATTCTACTTAGTTCTAGTGGCAGGGCAAAATAAGAAAACCACTGATGACTCACAACAGTTCTTTTTCTGAATACTTTTTCATAGAACAGATGAAACCTTCCTACTTCTCATATCCTGGATGTCTTAAGTTGCCTTTAACACAGTAATGCTTGGTCTTAGTTGCCTGCCCTTGTTTCAGGGTGGCAGCGTTCTTTGTGGCCACAACTGGTTTCTTCATGAGTCATCTGAAGTAGAATTTAGTCCATAATTTGAAACTTTAAAAAAAAAAACCAAAACTTGGGGCCAACATGCAACTGTCACATTGTTGAAGGTCATCAATATGCATCGCAGAATCCTTAAATTTCTGATTCATGGTTACATTTTTGGATGTAAAGACAGAAAATACAGCTTTGTCAAAAACTAACTTAACAGACTCAGCTGCCAATTAAAATACTAAACATGTAAATTGCTTATCTGTGGTGTAGTTGAAGTCTGCACATTAGGAGGGTTTTCTTGGGTTGAGACTAACTTCTTGGATCTAAGTGAACATGGAGAACAATGAAATGTAAGGTATTCTTTAAAAAAAGAAGAAAACGGTGTCATTAAATATGTGAACACCACAATTTCATTCCTGCAGTGCATTTAAGCAACATGAAGCATTTTAAATATGTCACATGCTGCTCTATGTCCACTTATGTAATGAATGGAGCACAATATTGCCAGGATCTTCATGTGTGCTAATGTTTATATTTCCACATCGCTGCAATGTATTGGTGTTATACAAAACACTGTCAAAATTTCAATTTTGCAGACAGTTTTGTTTTTTCAAGATAGCTTTTCATGCTTGTTTTCACAGTCTATCCATGTTGCTACTGCTTCAAGTTGGAATAAAAATGGAAGAATCACTATCTTTTCCAAGATCCATTTATCTTGACAGACCTAAGGGAACACATTTTTTTAAGGGCATTGCGTCAATCCCCATCCATCAAACCTTAAGCTATTTTAAATTAGCTTTTAATGAAATCGTATGCCCTTTTCTATGTTTTCTGAAAGTCAGTTATCAATTTTGGTAGCCTGTAACTTTCGGGGGAAAAAAATAGTACACTGCAGAGAAAAGAAAGCGATTGTGTCTGCAAAAGACTTTAAATTGCTGGGTTTTTCTTTTTTTTTCTCCTCCCTTTTCCTGGGACAGGAAGTCCCTATGGACTATGTGTTGTTTCTCAAGGGAGGGAAAGAAATCTTTTGGGAATGTATATGGGAATGCTTGAGATGTCTCTATGCTATTAGCTTCTTACATGCCCTATCAAGCATGTTTGCCTGTCCAGACCTCCAGCTAAGATTTTTCTCTTATCTCATTTTCCTGTCAGCAAAGAAAAGGTGAAAGGAACATCATAAATGAACACTAGCTGAAAGTGAGCCGTGATTTATTGGAAATAGTCGAGTTAAACTAGTAAAATGAAATACTAAAGGTTTAAATGCTAACTCTTAAAGTAGTAAATACAGACCTTACAGTAAATTATAAGGAGGGGATGGTTCAGTTAATGCCCTTTATGCACCAAATGAAGGCTTACCAACTTATTCTTATGTCTGATTACATCTCATTTAGAGAAAGATGATTGTTATGCCTTTATAATTTATACTTCGTAGCAGAAGTCATTCTCCCCTTCATTGGGGAATAAAACCCCAACATTTCATTAATATAGCACGAAAGCAAATTCATGAAATGGCTTAGTTGTCTGCAGAAATATTTATGAAGAATGACTTTCAGTCTGTGTTCTTGACAATATTTTGTTCCTAGTGCCTAAAAGGTATTACAGCATGATCAGACTTTTTACTGTATGTTTTGAGCTAGCTACAGAAGTTAAAATCAAAATGATTACCTAGAAAAATCAAGAGTGCATAAGAGAAGGAAAGAGGCTTTGAGAGCTGAAACTATCCCAAAGTCTATCACAGTCGAACTCTTATAATTCCAGGTATTGAGCTTGTTTTGTACATGTCATTTCCACTACTGCTTTCCTAACTGTGCATCCATTTGCACATGGTTTGTCACTTGGAGGATGAAATAGGTTCTTTATACTGTGTGTGATGCATATATTCTATATAGTGCACAGAGGAGCATTTTTTTAAGAGTTGTAAATAAAATTACATGTGAAAAATATTCTTGAGATTTCAAAGAAAATGTTAAAATTAGATACTAAATAGTAGCCTTGTCAAATCTGAGTTTCTATACAGATAAGGAAATAACTTAAAAGCAAAATGTAACAAGTATCTTCAGAAGTATCACCAGTTATACAGTAATTAAACATTCTTATTAAGAGCTAAGGATATTCATTAAGGCAATAATCTAAGATTCTGAATCACCATTTTTCAAGATCCGAGCTAAGTGGTATTTCTCTTAGAAATCAGGGAAGGAATTCGTAAAGTTCCCATTAGTCTAAAAATAAAGAATAAATAAATAAATACTCTGAGTCATGAATGGCATGTTGCCGAAGTTCAGTAGCGCTGAAGCCAGGAAGACAAGAAGCCAGTGATGCTTCTGCCATTCAGTGAAATGAATGTTCCTCCTTATGTGCAACAAGCCACCAGCATTCAAAAGTAGGATTCTTTATTTATCAGCACTATAAGAAGTATTGCTGATCGATATTTAAATTTTAAATATTAGGTTATAGCATTCAGCTATAATTGCACAAGCTGAATACTTGAACTTTTTGGAGATGAGCCTACATTTTTTTTCAGTGATATTTTGTACTTGCTTGCTACCATCAGGGAATCAGGACTTCACCAGACTGGCAGAAAGATGAAATTCTGCCTTCAAAAACCTACATTTGAATACACACATGCTAAGATCCTAGATCAACAGTATAATCCTTTCCATTTGCATATTTTTCCCATTCCAGTAAGCAACAGGCAGCTGCAATAAACTTACTACCGGGTCTGCTGGTGGGGGTACTTAGAACATTTTTTTCATGGAAGACTTTGACCATGTAGTTTTATATACATTACAGACTTTTTAGCGATTTCGTATCTGGCACAGATTTTCAAAATAAAGCCATTTTTTCTTTTCTCTCTCATTTTACAATATCAAGTGAATTGTGTTATGAGTTACTCTTTCAACAGGATGACCTATGTTACAGAATAGCTCAAGATGTGGTGGAACAAATATAAGTGCAATTTCTTTAGGAAATATGAAGCAGATCCCTCTTTTCAAAATTGGGGAAATGAAATAGAGCTAAGCATTCACACTTCAGTCTCAGCATAGCTTTCTAGGGAAGCAGTCATCTTGCATTCCACTTCCAACCAGAAGCAAGAATGATTCGGAGTTCAAGGATCAAACTAGTTAGGAAGCTGTGGAACATAATTAGTCCCTTTTGTAAACTATAAAACTGGGTGTCTCCTGTTTCCAAGCCGTGTTCACAGAGCATCTTTCAGCATGAAAAATCATTACATTTTTTTTAAACGTCATACATGAAGGAAACTGAAAGCATGTTGAGTAGTTATTAAAATTTGCAACATACTGGCTCCTAAATATAGTTTATGGAGCTTTTATAAGACTTTTTTTTTTCTTGAGGAAGAAGCCTCAATGATGATGCTACCAAAAGACAACCAGTCATTTGAGCTGAAGTCCTGCCAGTTTTTGAATGCTTAAACTTTGAGACAGTACACGTCAGCTGCTGAGTTGAGTTTGGAAGGACTGAATTTCTCTAAGAACTCAAGCAGTGATTTTCCTTTACAATTGCAAAGAACACCGCAAAATAAAACCACAAAGGTTATTTCATCTTGTAAATACTGTGGTTCTTTTTTTTATGACACGGTCAATCTTTCTCTCCACTATTTCCCTTGCTAATATGCGTGATGGACGGGGGAGGTGATGTGTCTGAAAAGCTGCTACATTTTCATCACCAGTCTGAAACTTCCCCTCTTGCCAGACCAGAGTCTTTCAAAATTCTGGGCAGGAGAAGCAGGATCCCAAGCACAAAATCAGCTTGAATGAGGCTAGAGATATCATTAAGGGCTACCCATAAGCAAAACTAAGGGGATCACCTCTGTTTAGTTAAAAAACTGAGCATCTTGATGTGTTCTTGTCAAATGCCACTTATTTATTTCCCTTTGTTGTTCCATTAGCACACTGAAGAGTCTTTAAAGCAAAAGCTTCTGAGGAATTCCATGCTTGAAAGATAAAACAGGAAGCTACTCTGTTAAGAGCGGACAAACACAAATATTTGGAAATAAAATCACCACATATAGGCAGCACGTTGCAGAAACAAATGTAGTGTGTCGTGCAGAATAAAAATATTTTAGGTTATGTAATCTTCATAAAAAACACTTTTTTTCTCAGTAGCTAGTACTACCCATCTAAAAGCAAGCAATTTAGATTGTTGGAACAGAGCGAAGAAGAAAAGTCTTTCCATCCTTTACTTCCAAAAGTTCCTCCTTGTCTCTGATGCCCCACAGAGCACTCAGGTGGTGATGGAAAATCACCTCTCACAGTGACTTCTAGTCAGTGCTCCTGAAAGCCTGAAGCTGGGCAGCTGCCAGTTAGTGCCTGTGTATGAAGACCAGAAACTGGAGCCAAATTCTCAAAATAAGGGATGCTACTGGCATTTATTATAATGGAAGAGGAGGAACTCTTAGCAAAAATGGCTCAGAAGCAGAGCTAGGCACTATATAGGATGGGTATTTTATGGCAGAAAACTGTCCCTGTCTGCCAAGATCTGATGGGATGGGCCTCTGGAGAGGGACTTTTAAAGGTACTTTCCGAAGATTCCTTTGCATGCAAGGCTGCTTGATTGCTGTCAAGATGAGTAACTGCGTCTACCAAAGGGCAAAGAACAGTGTAATTGATGCTGCATGCAGCTAGTCAGAAAAGGAAGCTGTCTTAATACACAGGAGAGCATGCATGTAGGTGAAGGTTAAAATTAAATTTAAAAATGAGGACAAAAGAATCCAGAACTGAGACTCCTGAATGACGAGGGACACAGAGAAAAGGGATTTCATATGGAACAGACAGGAAGCTGAATGGTCTTAATGAAGGGAAAGAAGTAAAAAAAAAATTAAAAAAAAATCTGTGTGAGCTGAATTTAAAAATAGATGTGTAAGGGATAGGAATTCATAAAGGCAGTGAGCTGCAAAAAGGGTCTGGAAGACTGATCCTAAAGCTGGCTGAGGACAAGGAATTGGCTTGAGGGTTAAAAAACATTCTGAAGCTGGACGGAAATTCACTGAGGAAAATGGTGAGTGCAAAGGACTTGACTGGATGAGACTCTTGGGAGATGTTACTCCCACATGAACTTGAGAGGGACAAGAAAAGGAAAATGTGTATTTCCTTGTGATTAAAATTATCACTCTTTTCTGTTCCAATAGCATCCTTACTAGTTAGATATAATGCACATGAAGTAAACCTTAAAGTATATCTCATTTACTGATTTTCTCCATTATCAACTACCAATAGTTTAAAAAAAAAGTTACACCTTTTGAGTCAAATGAGGTTTTGGATACGTCAGATGAAACTTAAGTTTCACTAAAAAGTCAGTGGGGGTTTTGTATGCTGTCCTCAGAAGCTTTTGAAAATAATAAAGTTTACCATTAAAAAAAGAAGCTGAACTCAAAGCACAGGCAAGTTTTCTCTAGATACAAGTCAAATAAACTTAAGTCTTGGGGGAAAAAATAGGGTATTACAAACAAAAGTTCCATAGGTGGTAAACTGTAGTTGTCAATCCTTGCTCATCCATGGTTAGACAGCATAAGTTTGTTTATATTTGTTGCAGTTTATAACTTTCTAAGGGTTACGTTACTAGTCTTTGGGTGTAACTTCTAGTTATTTGAACCTTGTTTCATCATGCGCAGTTTTCAGAAAAGATTCCCAGTAATGCTCCAGTAGCAGCTACAACAGCGTTTTTTAATTTACTATTACTTTATAGGCAATAACTACATCTGTCAGAAAATCAGGTGTCAGGATGGAAGTTTGACATCAATGAAAAACTACAGGGATAGGTAATATGGTCAAAGTTCAGACCTCATGCAAGGAAGTTTAGGGGTTTTTTTAAGTTATTTCCTTAGAAGCAGAAAAAGACAAGATTTCGTCTGGTTTTACTCATTCACTTAAGCTGTCTTACGCCTACTTTATCCATTTTCTTTAAAGTTCTATTAGGAAATAAGAAGTTGGTGTTCCCTTTGAATGGCTGAATTAGCCTGCTTAGAAAAGCTTTCTGAAAAGTAAAAACATGGAAATTGTTTAATTAAGCCTTTACCAGGGAATTTTCTTGAATATTGAACTGTCTGAATAGACAGGATATCTGTGAATGCAATAGGAAAGTATGGCAAGTGTGTTTTCCATTACAACGTATATTTCAACCTTTATGTGCAGCTTTTTTTATGTTTTCAGAGTTGACTTTTTGCACAGCTGAGATTGTCAGTTAGAACCATAGAATCATAGAATCACCAGGTTGGAAAAGACCCACCAGATCATCAAGTCCAACCATTCCTATCAAATACTAAACCATGTTCCTTAGCACCTCATCCAACTGTCCCTTAAACACCACCAGGGATGGGGACACAACCTCCCTGGGCAGTTAGTGGCTGACACCGTGGAAAATGGGGCTGCTGCTTCTTGACCAATTGGCATATTCTCCTTGAGGAATTGGTTTATATTTCACTTGCAAACTGTGGGTTTGAACTAGCATCTTGTAGGTGGTTACACCTTGTAAATGGGAACTGGGAGGGAAAATTGTTGCACAGAACATGATGATGTGGTTCAAAGGAAAGGACTTGAAGAACATGCAGCGTCTTAATATGATGTCTCCAAGTTCTGTGAAGGGGACAAAAGTGAAATGATATTTGGGTGCCAGCTATCAAAATTAAACCTCTCTGCTTACTGAAATACCTCAGTGTAAGAGTATACGTCAGGTCATGTGTTGAACAGCAGGCCACCAGCAGACTGATGTCATATCGTATGCAGGGAGCTGTTGGAGGGGCAGGGGCTATGGCTATTGCCCAGGAAATGTCCTTTCCACTCAGCTGGGTGTCTCCTCATTCCCACACCCTGACAGAATGGAACAAAAGAGGCTTTTTCCTTCCAGGACCATGCACATCAGGTGCAGGCCTGAACCAAAGAGCAAGCATAGAGATGAAGCTGATATCGTGAGTACACGAGGTGAATGACTTTTAATGCTAGCGGCATGGGAATGAACTGGTCTGCAAAGTTGTTGTTTGAACTTAATACACTGCTCAGTCGCTTTTATATTAGAGATTTGAAGAAGATCCCACCGTTTTTAAATGGTTACAATTTTTCTTTCTCCAAAACTGAGAACTTTTAGCTGAACTGACAAAAAGTTCAATTAAGTGGAGTAAGTGGATCAAATATTTGCCTAGTGTGTTTTCATGCAGTTTTGACAAACCCTTTCTTCAGAAAGCAAACTGAAACGTTGCTTCTAAAGTAGCTCAAATGATGACAGCTGTGTGATTGAGTATGCTGTACCACACCAGAATGTTCTAATATGGTAGTTTTGACTTTATACTGAATTACTGTGGTCCTCATGCATGCTTGAGCACAGTTTTTTTGCAATGCACATAGCTGTTTTCATTTTCTTGGTAATTACATTATTAAAAGTTACTAGAGAGTCTAAAAATTGAATACTTCTATAAAGAATTTCAGTTGCTAATATTGAGAGAGCTTTAATATATAGAATCATAGAATCACCAGGTTGAAAAAGACCCACCGGATCATCGAGTCCAACCATTCCCATCAATCACTAAACCATGTCCCTCAGCACCTCATCCACCTGCACCTTAAACCCCTCCAGGGAAGGTGACTCGACCCCCTCCCTGGGGCATATAGCAAGCAAGGCTTTCCCCCCCGCTTCCAGAAACTTAAATAATAAGATGTCATAGCTAGCTGTTCAATAAACTAGAATATTAGGCTCTCAGCTGTCTTATAACAACATGCTGATTTAAATTCCTGACCAAAATCAATGATAGAACATTGATATATTGTTCCCTGGGAGGTAAAAAACCCTATATAGTTTCATTTTTTTTAAAGATCTATCATGATGCTTGAGACCTGAATACAAATACAGCAATGAAAAGATAATTTTTTCCCTACTGTAATAAAATGACTTTGAGCAAAGTTTGGACACTATATGTCACTTGGGTTTAACAGAAACCTCTAGAGACAGATGAATTGGAAAGATGTTGTCATCTAAGAATTCTGAAGTATTTGCTCATCTAGAGAGGGAAATATTTCACTCCTTAGAGCTTCTGTGAATAACGTCACTTTGTGAAAAATACTAGATTTCCACCCATACTTTTCTAACAGAGAGAAGTTAACAGAGATAAGGTTGCATATTCTATAACCCTTTTCCTTTTAGCAGTGAGACCTCATTATGACCTTAGCAGGCTCCTGGAAGATTATTAGATAAACTGATAATGCTTCAAGTGGACAGTATAAAGACAGCAGAGAAGTTCCTGTAGCTTCCTTCTCTTTGTGTAGAGTAAGCCATAATGTGCTGGAAGTTGGAATGAGAACAGATATCTCCTAATCATGCAGAATACAGGATATGTTTGGTGAACTTAGTAAACATCTTAATTTCAGTGTTAACTTGTTCCACACAGAGATAAAAATTAATAGCTTTTTCAGTAATTATTCATAATATAGTAAGCATTTGTTTTTAAAAAGGCGTTTAAAGAGTAGTAATGTATTTTCCTAGGCAGCTTGAAAATTGACACATTGAGTGTTTGCAGAACTACTTAGGTGTGGGATTTTTTTTATACAAAACATGGATCTGGATTTTGTAACCTGAAGAATTCTTTAACATTTGAGCTTAGTTTATTTGAAAGAGTTTAGGTTCACCAACTAGTATTTCATTTATTCCCACTAAAGAGTAAATGGAATTCTTTTTTTTTTTTCCTCTGCCCCATTTCTTAGAGATATGTCTGTTAAAGGGAATCAAATTATCACTGTATTTCAAGTTGTAAAGCACTTCATGACTTTGTGTGTGTGTGTGCGTGTGGTTATTTGGTTTAATTTGTTCCACTGTGGAATGTGCCCTATCTCTAAGACATTTCTAAGTATTAAGTTACTGTGTCATACCTTTTCTCTTTGTAATGCTTAACCCTATAAAATTATAGGCTGATCCTATTATTTTTTCACCTGTAATTTATATTTGGCTAGTCAGAGAAATTCAAATAATAAAATAGCAGACGGAATTGTCCGTGCTTATTTCTGAATCATCTAATTCAGTGCCATGGAAACTTCCCTTTCTTGAAAGTTGTAATGATACTTACAGTCCACCGAAGAATTGTCTTTGCAATGGTTTAGCTGTTATTATCAGTGAGATATTTCAAAGTGAGAGCATCCTAGTGAGAGCATTCAGACTACCAAAATATTTTCTGTGTGTGACATCCCTGTTCCGTATACTGGTACATACATGAAATATTATTCTATTCAAGAGATATCTCCCATTTTCCCTTGTGCAGTCTCTACAGGTATCCTTAAGGTTCCCATCACTATCTCGTTGCTAACTACATGATAGAACTGTTTTGTACTGAAGAACAACTTGCATCTTCTTTCTTCACAGAAAGGGTCATTGGGCACTGGCAGAGGCTGCCCAGGGAGGTGGTTGACTTGCCTTCTCTGGAGGGGTTTAAGGTGCGGGTGGGCGAGGTGCTGAGGGACATGGGTTAGTGGTTGGTGGGGGTGGTTGGACTCGATGATCCGGTGGGTCTCTTCCAACCTGATTCTATGATTCTGTTCCAGGAAGAAGTTTTTTAGAAAGTTGATGAGACACTAGAATAGGTTGACCAGATAACTTGTGGATGCTCCATCTCAGTAGTTGTTCAAGGTCAGGCTGGACAGGGCTTTGAGCAACCTGGTCTAGTGGAGATGTCCCTGCCCCCAGTAGGGGGATTAGACTCAATCTTTGAAGGTCCCTTCCAGTCCAAACCATTCTATTATTCTGTGATTCTGCCAGGATGTGGGAATGGAGAGACACCGAACTCTATGGAAAGACCATTGGTCCTGATTTGACTTTACTTAAGCTGCTTTAACAACTGGCAAGCATAATGTTCTTCTCTGTATTTGTATCACATTTTCAGCCTAGTCCACATTTCTGCTTTCTACCTATTGTCTCTTGATTCTGAGTCTTAAAAACCTTAGTGCCAAAGTAGCACGCCAAATTGAAGGCCATGCAGCATGCTACCTTTTGCATCTTCTTTAGAAATGCTGGTAAATCTACCTCTTCAAGGGGGATTTAAGTTTTTTATTCCTCTATTTCTCTCCTTTCCAGGCTGACGAGGCAGACTGTACTTCCTCTGGGAAGCTAGTTAAGATACATTGAGTCATCTGATGAAACTCTGGGTTTGCTGGTCTCCAGAGGAGGATGCTAGAGTGGCACCTCTCTGTTGCAGACCCTCATCTAAGGTCCAAGACTATGTCTTCTAAATCAGTTGGCAGCAATTTGCATACCAAGCCCTGTAATAATGGCAGTGATGGAGGAAGACACTCTTACCTTGCCCCAATCTTGGCTTTCAGCCAGAGATACGTAGAATCCCATGAAATAGGAGATGCAACCAGAGGTTCTTGCACTAATGTATGTAAAAGGTCGTTAAATAAATAGTGGTTGAGTAAGTTGTCTTGGTTTACTGTAAGAAGTGTTGTAAATTAAACAACATGCAATGGGGTATATTTTCAAACCCACAAATGCTGTAGTATGAAAAGGGCAGTATAATACGCTCACTCACGATACTAGATGTCAGATTTTGAAGGTTAGAAATGGATATCCATGTCTTCTGGACAAAATTCTGTTCTAAGCTATATACACGTGATAGCTTCTTTCTTGTGATTAGGAATAAGGCAAATTATATCTGTTGTTTCCCTTGGTAAAGTAGGAGGAGACGTGCATTATTGTATTTTTTCGTAATTAACAATAAAAATAAGCAGTGACAAGATAACTGTCTGTAGAAGAAACACTGTTCTCAACCTCAGTCTCTGCAAAAGTTTGTAAGATATTCTGAAGATTATGCTCTCAATTTTTATATGTTAGTTGTTAGGCAAATATAAAGGACTGGTAACTGTCAACTCAAGCATCTCCAGGCTCATTTCCTATATGTACTCTTTAAGAAAGAGGAAAAAGAAGAGAAATAAAGCACTTGATGTCAACAGTTAATGGAGAAAGTCTCCCAATTCACTATTTAGACTAGTCAAAGACAATAAGGTTAGAATTATATTAATAACAAACAAAACACATGGAAATATATCTTCAATGCTAGTAAGAGACTGGTTCAGTTAAAAAAGCCCCTGTTTATCCCATTTTTACTGTTAACATCTTGGGGATGGTGAGCTCTGAACTTCAATTTTGTCTTGTAGATCTGTACAAGAATATCTCTAGTCCTCTTTGTTGATTTTGTACAATTTCATACCTGTATCACCAATCTGGTATTTGTGGAATGATACAGAAATAATCTTTCCAACATAGTTTTTAAACGTGCAAAATCATTTCAAATCCTTTCACAGAAATTTGCTTACAGGAGATAAAACAATAACCTGCATAGTCAGTTCATTTAGAGTAGCCTGAAAACTTTAGCCAATAACATGTACTTATCTGAAAGTAAAAAAGCATTTTCTTTTGATCCTGCCAGAACTCTTTTGCTTAGCAAGTACATAGTCGATAGGCAGAAATAAGCACTTTTCACAATAAGTGAAAACAGATGCATTACTTAAGAAAGGAATGCAGCTCTTGATTCCAATTCAGAATCATCTCTTGCGTACTTCAAAATCCAGCACTGTACAATATATTTGTCCTTGTCCATTGTGTGCAGATGGTTTTGATTCATGGCATGTTGGAATATCTTTTCATAACTGGGACATGAAATTCAGTACATCAATAATTATAACCTTTCCTTGATAATTACTCATCAAAAAAATACAAGCATTCACTCCTGTACATCTTAAAACCTCTGATTTGGTTGTGCTTAGAGAAGAGATACATTTTGACAAAAGATTTTTAGACAAGTAAAAATAAACCTCAGTTCAGAGTATCTAGAGATAACTGCATCTCTATCAGCAGTGTGTTCCCCCTCCCAGTCTGCTGAGATAGTTCAGGATGAAGTTCTGGTCTTAGGTTTAAATGTTGACTCCTGGCATAGACTTTTAATTTCTAGTCTTTGGATCTGCTGATAAGCTACAAATAAATTATCTGTATTCCATATGCTGTAATTACTTCGATCATGCATTGGTTTTAAGCGTAACAAGAAAGACTAAAGAAATATAACCCATTTCTTTTACACTAGTGCATTGAACACAGTCAGATCTCCCAAGTCATGGGATCTAGTTTACGTACAAAGAAGTACTTTCAAGTCAGCATTCAGTTATTTCAGTGTCTTAATAACTGAAAAAAAAACCACAGTCCCCTGAATAGATCCCAATGCTTAAGCTAGCATTAATTCAGACCAGGGTTTGTTTAATTGTGGGGTTTAAGGGAATTGCCTGTCTTTTAGGAATATCTGAAAACCTGATGTTGTTTTTATGTAAAAAAATGCCAAGTATAACATACGTGTCTACATTAAAATTTGCAGTCCTGTGCCTCATCTGTATCCTAATGTATTATTCTCTCAGATTAATTGAAAACCTCATTAGTGAAAGGTTGGCTCCCCCTGCCCATGTGCACTTTAAAAAAATCTTACGCTTCAGTATACAAATTGATTTCAGGATAGGAAAAGTCAAAGAAGAAAGTTCATTTCAGGTATGTTGCTGAATGATTGATGTAGGAGTTTGGCCTTTGCTTTATGGCATCGCTTACTGGCTCACTGCTAAACACTGGATTAGGTGGGATAGTGATTTGTTCTAGTCTGTCATCTGAATGCTTAAACATAATCTACTTCTGAAAATACATTCCAGTTTTATGCATGGTATTTACAGTAGTGGCATAAGGCATTAATACAGTTCAGAACAAAAAAAAATCTGTTTTCATGAAGCAGCAGTTTGTAGCAATCGTAGAACAAAGTCGCCTGCTCGCTGTGCAGGAGCAGATCAGAAAAGAACCTGGACCTACGTAACTCGTTTTCTTCCCATTGTGTTTGTCCATTAAGCAGATGAAGCACACACTTCCCATGCTGTTCCATTCATAGAGAGTAGTGTTCATTCAGAAAAAGAACGTTTCCTTTAGTTGATGGATTAAAGGCAGGGCGGGGGGAGGAGTGTAAATATGTTTTGGGATGAGCAATACTTCAGGAACAACATTTAAAGGTTAATTCACTAAAAGCTTCTAATATTTTTTTTCCACAACTTCAAAATAAAACAGATATTGCCTCTTAAATGAAGGAAAAAAGAAATGTTTTTAAAAAGAAAGACCCAAAGAAGATTTTTTGTGCAAATGCTGAGAAGTTAATGCCAAGTTACTTTGTAAATCAGCCTTCTGTTACACTTTCAATAGGGTATAAAGGCTAACTGAACAGGGTTTTTTTGCTATGCGTGATTAATCTAGTGTTATATTGTCATAAATTGAAATATAGACCTAGCAATGCACATTAGTGACCTTAAAAAAAACAGCAAGTAAACTCTGTAAGCAACTTTAGAGTTATTGTTTGCTTTTCATCTTCACTTGCAGACCAGGTGTCTCTAGCAAAGCAAATCTGAGGAAAAGCTACTTTGTTGGAGTCTCTTTGTGAACAAAACAGATAACCTAAAGAGCAGGTGTTAAAATAGTGAAAAAGGCAAACAGCAATTATTTTACAGGATGTTTAGGGGGAAAAAAAATGGGCTCTTCTAAACCATCTTATTTGGAAATACAAATTTTGCTCAAACAAAAGAGATATTTCTCTGCAGTCTAAAAGACAAATTCTGCCTTTTGATTCCCCAAAGAATGGGTTATATATACTTCTACAATCCCTGTTGTAGCTGATTTCCCAGGGACTGACATGAAAAAGCAGAGTTTTTACTAAATAAGGATGCTGGAATTTGCTTACTGGTTTCTGTTTACCTGATGCCACTTATGATACTGTGTTTGCCTACTTAAGTGGCATTTAGCACTGGAGTCCTGTGTGTGATTTTCTATTTATGTTAGGAAATAGCTTAGCAGCTGGGTAGATTAGACTCTTTTGTGTATTTTTCATCCTGCACTGCACATCTGCTAATGTTGGTCTTAACGTTACAATAGTGAGCATTGTACATTAATAAGTAGAAAGGTAAGTATGTGAAGTATGTTTGCTTGTGAGATTAAAAAACTAAAAGCTACTGAACTGACACTATCTGGATGTCTAAATTAAGCATCCTAAACCCATAAAGGCAGATTTAGAGGCCCACACTGCAGCCCTCAACTGTATGGATTTCGAATTTAAGCTAGAAGGTTCTTTTTCAGGTAGGTGACTGCACTAAGCTTTCTGCTTTGAAGTGTGACTTCTGTTTCGTACACACACACATTCTCTAGCAGGTTCCTTTGACTGAATCATGCTAGTTCTGTAACTTTGTGGCTGATGAGAGAAGTGAACCCAAATGCAAAATTATTCTATAATCATGTGAGCCTGGTATAGAGAATTGGCTACTCATTGTAGCGAACTGTAAATTCTCTTCATTCGCAAGAAATATTTCTTTATGTAAAAATACTCTTGTGACATCACTTGAACACTTCCTTGGAGATCTTATGTCAGCTGCTCGGTTAAGTCCTCAAAATATTTATTGCTTAGAAGATAGGGATCTTGGTATGTGACCCAAACACTAATAAATTTACTATGCAATTAAACTATACATCACATTTTTTTCAGGTACCAGTGAAATAAAGGTTTATTAAATCAAAATCCATTGAACTCTACAGCATTTAGAATCAAGTGAGTTTCTGTTAAAATGAGGACTAGTGATCAGGCTTGTTCTCCGGTAATATTAAGAATTTATGCAGTATAAATGTTTTTTTGTGTTTTCAAGGCTAATTTTACAACTCTTGCCACTTTGGCAATAAGCATACCTTTCTCCCTGACTTACAATGGAGTTACATTAAAGGAAGCTATGTGGCAACTCCAAACACCTTTTCCAGAATTTTTTTCCCTTGAATATTGTATATTGGAGTGGAAAAGTTACAGGATGCGAAGGATATCCGCTAATGAACTTTCTTGAAATTCTGTCACTTCACTAGGCTAATTTCACTGCAAGTGACTCGCAGTCCTTGCTCAGAGCTACAGCTCTTTATCAGCAGGTCTTAGAACATTCATCACTGCCTGCAAGTTTTGAAATAGTTTCAAATAACATTTTTCAAACATGCCTCGCATAAAGGTACATTCTGTGTTCTCTAAACAGAGATAAAGTAGCCCTTGTTGGTTAATTATAAATTCCTAGCTGGTTCTTTCATGTCAGAAGTTTCAGACTGTCTGCCTGTGTATGTATTTACTGTTTGTCCAAGCAACTCAAATGTAATAACAAACTTTGAAAGCACAAGCTCTGCAGAACAGTGTAGCTCTCTATTCCTTTTTAGTCAGTAAAATTTCAGACTTGAAACAAACTTTTTGATTGAAAAGTAGTTCATAAATTTGGTTTAGATAATGGATTTTGTGAATTTAGGAAAAGAAAAAAAACACAATGAAATAGATAACAGGATGCTGTAAGCAAGATTTTTTTAGAATAGAAATGATATTCTCTTACCTTCATTAGCCACTGAGTGTTGTTTTCCATGATGTTTTCAAGTAGCTGCAGCCTTTGAACTGAATCGTCATAATCTAAAGGTGCATCCCTCTGCACTGCGTTGGACACGTAAGAAGAGGACCGGCAGTTGTCTGTCTCAGGCAGAAGGAAGGTGTAGCTGCATGACCCGTGCTGAACTTGGTACTGCTTCTTGCCTATCGCCTCCATGCTCTTACTGAAAGGGTTGTAGCCCGAAGCTAAGAAAACACCGCAGCCCAAAAAGAAGTAAACAGTCAGCTGCATTTTGGCTCCTGCGCTAACCCGGCGAACCTAAAGTGCTGTGGTGCCTTCTTGAGAGCTCGGACCTAGTTAACCTGCTCTGGAAGCGAGTGCTCTGCTGCCATGTGCCGTCTGAATGAGGGCTGGGCTTTCTCACTGTCCGGCTTTCTCACTGTCCAGCTCTCCAACTGGAAGCGTGCAGCCTTTCCCCTGAGTCCAGAGCTGTCAGATGCGGAAAAGCGAAAACAATCCCCTTGGTGCGCTGGGATGCAGCCCCGCTTGAGGCTGCTTCTCCTCTCCAATGCCCACAGTTCAGCGCCTCGGTACCCCCAATCAATCACTTCTCTGCCCTTCTAGGATGAGTTGATAAGAGCAGCAGGCAGACATGTGGAGTGAGGCTTGTGCAGAGCAGAGTGAGAGGAAACCCCGGGGAGGAGCCGGCAGCAACCGGACCCCTGCGAATTCCTCCAGCGCGGCTCTAATTAAAGAATTTCCTAGACAGAGCAATCAGTTCCGATAGCCTCCAACTATGCTTGTAAAGTAGTTGTGGTGGTAATAATTTTTTTAAATGCCGATCAGGGAAAAAAAAAAGAGTTCTTGGGGCTTTTTCTGTGCTCCACAAAGAAAATTTGTTTAAAATGCACTGAACCAAGATATAATTCCGTTTTTGTTTAATGTATTGTATAATTACAGAGAAAGACACAGTCCTAAGCCTACAAAAGCAGGCTTGGGCACGTCTAGCAAAGAGAATAAGAGAGGGGTGTTAATTAAAAGTTTTCAGTTGAACGCAGACTTTGTATTTTTACTGAATCTCTGAGATTTTTAGGCATATAAGCATTTTCAAGCTTTTTTTTGTTTGTTTGTTAAGGCTTTTTTATCTGTATTAAACAGATTATTTGGAAGTGCTAATGTTGGGAAGAGTTACAAATCACACGTCAGCTGGGAGTGGGAGAGGGAATAACTGGCCAGACCCAGTGGCAGTAAGACATGGCTCAGGAAGAGGCATGACTGAATAGCAGTTGCCCTCTCAGCTCTCACCAGCCCAATTCCATGCCCTTGGAAGTGGGAAATACCCATAAAAACTGAGGGAAAATCTAATAAAGTCAGCGTTTGAAATGTGGATGTGAGAGTAAAAAGAGGCTTCCCCCCTACTTCCCGCTCCCGTGTTCACAGCAATGATCAGGGATCTTGAAAAAGTGGAAAATTACCAACTTACCAAACCCCGGGAAAGAGTTGATTCCACTGATATTTTGGAAAAGTTTACTTCTCTGTTCTAGAAAATGTCTTCCTGAAACCAGCATGATGGGATACGGATCCCTGAAGACAAACTGCCTGAGAGGTTCGCTAGGTCTAGATCTGGAAGCTGTCGATTTTTCTTAATTAAAATAAACAAAGAGAATGCCGTGCTAGTCAAACTAACATGAATTACAGGCCAGAGTTTCTTTTATATGAGGAAAATCCTAGCATGCCCTGAGACCTGTTAGAACAGACTTTCTTACACAACCTGTGATGTTTCATGTAGTGGACAAATGGAGCTTTTACTTTTTAAACCATGGAATTTGTCTTCTGGGGTGGTCAAAAATAGTTGTAGCACCTAAAATACATGCCTTACGCTGCTGGAAACTCTTGGGATTTCTTTACGTAACACACAGTTATCTCTGTAAAGGAAAATCTCTAGAATTCAATTCTAGAGACTTCCATAAAGGCTCAGATTGTACTTGACTTTGACCTGTGTGCAGTTTGTCAGATTTTTCTTTCTGTGAAGTGTTTATCTGCCATTGTCCATCCTTCCAGCCAAAGGAAATAGGGGAACATGTTTGGAACTTGGGACACGGTCAAGATTATTTTCTCAAAATGTACTTTTTTGGAGGGTTTGGAATATAAATTCTGCATTCTCTATCCCTTCAATTTTGTATTGCAACAGCAACGTGAAGTAAAGTAACAGCTACCTACATTGTTAACCAATTTGCAAGAGCTTTCTCCATAGTGATTTCTGCTTTTCAGTATATTGAAGCCTTTGAAGGAAAGCTTAATTCCATGTGAACATCAGTCTTTCACAAGATAGCAGAGAAGTGGTTATGCAAGGAGGACAGCACTGGGATTAGATTTATACACTAAATTTTGTGAAGCATTTCTAGCTATTTAACCAAGTCTTTCAAATTCAATATTTTCTTTTTGAATTTTTTTTTCTATTTGAGTATTTTTCTATGAGAATTTCCTATTATGAATTGTACTTGTCCTTAAATTGATCCAGCCCCTGGTGGTTTTCAATCTCATGGCTAGCCCAAAGAATATAGGGCTCTCAACAGAGCAGTGCTGAACATAAGAATACTGTGGCTCTGAAAGTATCTCTCTCCAAAATGATGAAGAACCAGCAGATAATCTTAATTTTTCTGGTTATATTTCCATGCAATTTTTAATCCCTTAGTTAGACATTAAAGGGAAAGATGAGTGCAGTCTTTCAGGGGGTTTGCTTTTAATTATTGGACTTCTACTCAAGGGACTCTATGTACATGAAAGAGAAGATTTAATGGATGCTGAGAATTCTGAATTTCCACGAGAGGCTTGATTAAATCAACAGGGTTTGAATTGCTATGAAGCTTGCCATCTGTATGCCACACAGTGAGTCAGATCACCAATATAATCTGGCAGCTCAGTTTTGCTGGGTTTTTGAGGAGAGACTGCAGTGTCTCTAAAGGTTTGAACTAGAGTCTGTTTTCCTTGAGGGAAGGCTGACGCATGACCCCGGGAGCAGTAATGGGGCCAGGAACAAAACTGAACTGCCTAGCCAGCCTTGCTGTATCTTGGACCTCCACTAGGGAGAACTGTGGCTGTATGAATACTGGAAAGAGAAACTAGTTCACCTTTTACTGGGTTTTTTTGGCTGCGTTTGTTTTTTGTGGCTCTTTTTTTTTGAATGAATGAATGAATGGCCAGTTGCTATGGCAGCTGACAGCAGTCCAGGGAAAAGGTATAGAAAGTGCAAGGACTATTCCAAGAAGTGATAACAAATTCCTAATGGAAGACCCTTAACAGTACGGCAGGCACCACCAGTTGAGCTTTCTGCTGTGCTTCTCATCTAGCTCTTGGAGTAACACCCCGAGGTTCACCATGGTAATGTTTTCCCCAACTTTTCCTTGATACGTCCAAGCTGTAGGGGCGATAACTGAAATATAAACCCCAACACACACATACATAACTGAGGGAGTATTTTGCTGTTTCCCTGCCTGGGGCCAACGGACTTATATTGCTTTAATGAAGTGCTCTTTCCCACTGCCCAAGAAAGTTAGTGAGTGTTCACCTTGCCAACAAAATAAATATACATCCCTTCAACCCTTCGCTACAGGGTAGTGCCGTATTTGGTGCATCTTTTGGAGCATTTGATTGTGATCCCTCACCCTTTCTATCCCTTTGGGAGCAGCTTTCCCAGCTGTGGAGGAGGAAGTGGGCTTCTCTGCCTCTCCAGGGAGTCAAAGCCAGGCAGAGTTCAGGGGGAAAGAAAGTAGTAACAGCTAATTTTAGAAAACTGGTGTGAAAAGTAAGGCAAGTTAAATACATTTTTGTCCTTGAAAACTGAGGAGGAGGAAGGAAGGTGCCTGAATAATGCCTTTTTACTGAGCCTCAGAGGCATAATAACAAGTCTGCTTGCAGGGCAGGGCTTATTCCAGAAAAGCTGAATGACAGAGATCTGTCTGCCATCAGTTATGAGTAGGAACATCTCATTGTCAGACACGGTGAAGTAGGGAGGAATGTAAATAATTTGGCATGGAATCCTATATATGCCAGTATGAAATTGAGTAAAAAGTTGTAATTCAGACCAGTTGCTCCCTCTCAGTGATTTTTTTTTCCACGTTCGTTGTTCTCTTTATCTTTTATTCCTGCTGTCGATACGGAATGGTACATTTATTCTGCGCAGTGAAATATAGCTGCTTAGGCTGTGATTTCCTGCTTGCTTTATAGCTGAGTGTATATAGTCTTTGACATAAAATAGCAAATAGTGGCTTGGTATATTTAAAGTACAAATTAGATCTTTCCATTTTTAGAAAGAAGACACCCCATTCTACAGAACTCACCTTATAAGAAGAACTGAAATGTATATTTTGTCAAAACTAAACATTTAGAACATTTCACCAGATGTGCGGCAGGCAATTTCCTTTCCTGGGAAACAGTGAATTCCCTTACTCAGCCAATCCTGTTTTTATTCCATACAGCATATGACTAAGCTGCTTTGAGAGAGATGCCTGAATACCACTAACATTATCTTTCCAATTATCATTTTACTTACAGCTGCACTGCTTCTGTTTGACAGGCAAAACCAGAGATCTTGTGAGATATCTGATAGAAAAGGAAGCATAAAAGTTTCTGAGGTAGCGTAAGAAAACGTCGGCTTGGCTTTAGTCTGCTATCTGCAGACTTTGCCACCTAAAACTTTCAAGATGTTTATTTAGTAGATAAGCAAGCTCTTATTTCAGCAGTTTTCTTGTTTTAGCGAGGGAGAAATATAGAATGAAATATATGCAAGATAAAGACAGAACAATATAAACAAGTAGGGTTTGGTGCTGCATCCTTATAGGGATGTTTGATCTACGTATGTAAATGAAAACACTGTAGTGTGAGAATATGGAACTCCAAAACCAAAACTGAGATGAAAAATTATCTGAAATATCTTGGAATAAATTAATGAAGTATTTTATATATTCCTGGTATTTACATTCTTTACACTTTGACACTCAGTGCTAAGCCTCCACCTTGGTTCCTGGTACTTTAATGTTAGTTTATGGTGGTTCCATTTGCTGGCTTCAAAATATTTTCTTTCAGTGGGAGTATTTTAGCATGTTTCTCAGGAACAAATGTCAACAAGGACAAGACTCATGAACTTGTAACTTAAAAAACAGGGAACAGGATCTTGGACGCTACTAGCTTTTTACTCTGCTGAAAATCTTATCTGTTTTGAGATCTTACACTCTCTTTGAGAGAGAGGAGTGCCAGATTATTATGTTTTCTGATAAGCCAAAATAAATTGTTTTCATCAAGACCCATAGTTCAGTTCTTTAGCATTTCTAAAATTAGTGGTAATATCTTAGCAATTGTTCCTCCCGTCCCCACCATTTGCCTGTTTTCCTTTTCATTTGGTCTGAACTTCTCCACTGGTCTCTCATGACTTCTTTAGCAAAATCTCAGGATTCACCTCACTTTCTCAGCTGCTGCTTATTTCTATTCACTTGGAATTTCTGATGTTGCATCTTGTGAATTCATCGTCATCTTTATGTTCTGTCTGACATTCGTTCACATCTCCTTGAGTGTCCTTCCTTCCAAGGGAGGGCATTTACCCAGTAATTCTCATATTGTGCTTTTACTGAGAGGCACAAAGTCAATCTGATCCACTGAAAATTTCAGTTACCACTCTGTCTTGGTGACTCAGTCTGCTTATTCTCATCTTGCCTTGTAACGTAGAGTCATAGAATCACCAGATTGGAAGAGACCCACTGTATCATCAAGTCCAAGCATTCCTATCAAACTCTAAACCATGTCTCTCAGCACCTCGCCCACCCATGCCTTAAACACCTCCAGGGAAGGTGACTCAACCCCCTCCCTGGGCAGCCTCTGACAGTGCCCATCCATCCATCATTTGAGTACGCGGTATTTTTCCTGGTTATCATGGCATTAATGGAAGCATAATGTGGCCAAAGCTAGACTTTGTATCTTTCCCTGGAAAGCTTGAATGCTAGCCCCATTTTCTCTTTCATATTTGAAACTGCCACCATCCTTCAATTGATTTAAATCTATAATCTGCAAATTATGTTTATATCTCTTTGTGCCTTTAGCATTTACTTTTTTCCTTTTTTGAGGCTCTGCTTTTATTAATGTCTTTAAAATTCTTATGATGATCCTCATCATCAACATATTGAAACATTATATGTTAAATTACATGTTAATTGGTAAATTAACATATCTTAGTAATGACATGTAAATAATATGTGACCTATAAGACTAATTTACATAATATGTAAATTATGTGTTAAATGGCTTTTGGAAATGTGACTTGCTTATGAAGCCTAAGTTCATTCCGTCTCTCTTAGCAAACTAAATGCAACTTTATTCTCATTAAGAATTGTCAGACAACTGTCAGAGCTTCACACAAGTACACTTATCTACTAAATTGCTTCTAATTGGTTTTCATTTTTGGAAGCTCTAAATTTAGCCCTTCTACAACCAAATATGTCAGCTTCATTGCTTACTTCTAGGCACTGACTGGATTGGCTCTCTTGGACTGTCTTGGTTATACTTGAGATGTCTTTTCTCAGCTAATCTGACATTTAACATGACCATATTTTCCACTAACAGATTTATTTTGATATCCCACTTTTGTTATATAACATCTGCTCAAGGTTTTGTGACTGAGGTTACATTAACATTAAAATAAATCATATATACTTATACATATTTACAGGTGTATATGTTTAGTATGTTGTAGATGCCACCACACCTAAAATATAATTGATCATGTTGATTTAGATTGGGACTTTGTGGTATCACATCTTCAGCAGCAATGATAACATGAACTAATCATAGAACCACCAGGTTGGAAAAGACCCACCAGATCATCGAGTCCAACCATGTTTTTGAAATTCTTGTCATTGTCATTTCTACATTCCTTAACCTTCTTAAATGCATATACCTCTTTAATTTTACTGGTTTATTATTTTTATAGGGATTTCCTTAATCAATCCAAATTTTCAAGGGGCATCTAAAGTAGAACACACCATTTATCTGTAATATAAAACTGTAATCCATACAAATAATGTTTACAAGTATCTAAGAAGATTCTCCCAATGCATTAAAGAAGGTCCTATTGGTAGGGCAGATGGCAGTTTCTTTCACTGAGAGCAGTTTTGACTAATGAATGTTATTTTAAATCTTTGAAAGATGAATCATCCACATACAGAAGTCGGAAGTGAGTCCCAGGATTATGAAGCATAGATGCTCTGCGTCCTTCCTTCTTAACATTTTTTTATTGTAGTGCTGTAGTGCCCAAAGTCTGTGCTCATTCTCTCCAGACTTACGTGATGACAGCAAACTTGAGCTGGTAACAAGTGTAATTACATCTTAAACTCAAATAGCATGAGTTCAAAATGAACATGGAAATTACAGCTAATGTTAAGGATTTTACAAGTGGACTGCTGAGTATCTTTGACAGTTTAACTGCTGTGCCTCGTCAGTCTCCCATACGGGGCACCTTGTTTAAATTTTTACCATTAATTTGAAACTGAATTAAATAACTTGCATGCTAATCTGTAGCTACTAGCACTAGTAAGGCCTTTAAAGTCTATTTTCAAAAATTGTTTCCGTAGCACATGCATATTTACTCTGCATTATTGAATTATATGTGAAAAAATAACAGCTATTCTTACTCTGTATGCTCATATACTGTTTATATGCTTTTTAAAAAATGTCTTTTTCATTAGATTTGTACATGCAGATAATTTAAAACTAAACTCTTTATGTAAGGCTTTGACTTTTGTTGTCTTATGTGAATGTTGTATTATGTTGATGTGAAAAGGCAGCAGGGTGAAAGAATCCAGGAGGCTTTTGGAAAATGAGAAGTCTGCCATACTGTCATCTCCAAGAAAAATGCATTTGCCGTTTGTTTAAAGGAGTTATTTTTTTTTAAAATGTCTGAGCAGTTGACAGTAATCTACCCTTACAAATAACCTCTGTCCCCGTGATTTAGAGCCTTCCTCTTGTAAGCAGTCATTCAGGTTAGCGGAAGGTTCTCTCATCTGGTAATAGCACACTCGTTTGGTAATAACAGCGTGTCATACTTCCGAAGAGCATGTTCAAGTTAAGGATCTGAATTCAAAGATAAACTGATGTCAAAGAGAGAATGAAAAGGAAGTGAGAAACTGTGTAAAAGGAATAAACAAAGCTTGCGGAGAGAGAGAGGACATTTATGGCAACAGTAAGGTACCTAGTTCCTGACATCTGTTTCCCTCAAGAAAAAAAATACACTACATTAGCTAACCTCTTTATGGGGAGTGCCAGACAAATATTTGCAGCACATTTTCATATATTCATATTTGTTGAACTGTATTATGGATGTGTAGTTAGAAGAGGACGGATCAACGGCAAATTGTTTTTTCACTCCATAAAGATAAATCTTAATTTTTTTCAATACTAATAAACATAGTGAAGTAATAATTTTCAATTATTCTGCTGCAAAAACTGGACATTCTTTTTATTACTTGTCTAAATTCTGTGCAAGCAAAGGAAGGAACTAAACTATTTTTTTCCCCTGGTTAGTGAGGCATCGGAAGCCGTGGTGGGGCAAGAAAAAGATTACCTGCATACTGATACAAAGATTAGGGCTCCTTTGAGCTTGGACTCCTTGCCTCCACATGACCATCTAGCAAGGCTCCTACTGCTGTGTAAATATTAACACAAGTACCTCACTGGCCGAGTAACAGTCTGTTCTTCATCTTTACAAATAAATAATTTGCTGGAAAGATAATCCTCAATCTCCAGTGGAATGTGTACAGAAGATCAAATCTCTTATGAGTATCTTATCGTTGAAATGGCATATTTTCTTCCCAACACAAACCAATTAGAAAGCTGTCTTACTAGTCTGTCACTTTATCTGAATTATTATTTGAGTAGTTTCACTACATGGAGAAAATTCAAACTTTTGAAAATCTTCATTGTCCCACTAAAAGTACATGTATAGGAAATTAAGAGACTGTCATTCATGATGGCCGTATTGATTGAACATGAACTCACCTTCAGGCTAGCCACAGCCAAACTGACTTGTGTTTACAAATCCTATCAAATAGTTCAGTCCTAGCTTATTAGCTTCAGTTTAAACTTGGTTATCCAAGCTCTTGCTTGTAATTGTATATTGTCACTTGATTTTTAGTCAATATCTTCAGTCAAATCTGTGATCAAATTCTATTTTAAATAACTAATGAGGCTTCACCTTTAGTTTTAAATGTTATATTATCACTTGTTATTGCTTCAGCTGTAGTCTCTGGGATATTATTAATAGCAATATCCAGTGAATAGCATTTTGCTTGAACATAAATAACTTTATATCTAATTCATCGAGTTAATGATCAGACAATGTTATTTTACTAAATTCTGCCCTCCTTTGCCTGTTCGCCCACTCAAGTATCATTTTTAAGAACGAAAATATATACATTAAAGTTAAAATATTTTCTAGGTGATGCCATCACAATTAGAAGAACATCTCTTAACTCAGCCACCTTGGAATATTTTCCTCATCTATTAATGATGATCGTAGGCTTGTATAGCACGTTAAGATAGCCTTCTTTGATTAAATACAAAGGTCAGGTCACCTACAGCTTCCTTATAGAGTCAGATTTATCTCTGTTGATCGGAAGGAGACCCTTGAGCAACAGGCTTAGGTGAAAGCACCTCAAGTTAGGTGAAACAAATGTCATAAAGTTCACCAGACGATACAAACCCTTTCTTCATTCTTATTATACAAATCTTGATGCTCTAAACCGCATGGGAAAGTCAGGAGCCTTTTCCAAACCGCTTTTCTGCAGAAGGTGATGAGAACTGACGAGTTTTCGTTTCACTTATTGTAAGAAGTGATGGTTATTCCAGATTTAAGATGTGTTTCATTGCCTCAACTTAAAGAGCTGTTGTTACTATATAATCAGTACTTTTTCACTTTATTACAATTTTGAGATTATTATATGTGAACATTATTGGTTCTTCTCATTTAATTATGGATTCACTTGGACTATGAACCAATTGGAAAACAGTCCACCAAGAAACTGAGTCTAAATAAATTATTCACCCTGGAAATGTAATTCTTTTATGTTGTAGGCACGTTTTACAAGGTTAAGCTCACTATACCCTTAGTGAATGTCAGTTGAAATGTTTCATCGGTGCCTGTTCTGGAACTTTATCACAGGCCATGGTGAGGAAGGATGAGCTAGAAATGGACTGAGCTTTCAGCCAGCTGTGAAGTTTTCCAGGCAGTACTACAGCAGGCAGGGAAACGGTTAGGAGTCATGGCTTAAACTTTGTTTTCTTTTCATACCAAGTATAAAGAAATATTTTCTGAGGTTAAGATCTATGAGGCTGTAGAAAAGCCTCTCATGAGAAGTGTGGAATCCCTCTTGCATGAGTAATTTAATATAGATGGGCAAAACACCGAAATATGTAAAGGAAAATCCTCTACTGGCAGCAGAAAGAATTAAGTGACCTAATAAGCTTTTTCATCTCTTAATTTCTCTCATTAAACCTCATCGCTTTGCTGAAAGAAAGAAAAATGTTTATGTTGGACTTCTGTGTGAAAAGTGCTTATAGAAAAAATATCCCTCTGCAGATGATAAAAATATAATTAATATATTTGAAGTAATTCTTGCATTTTCTCACAGCCATGAAGTTAACACAGTCAGCTACAACGTATTATTAATGCCTGCAAACTGCTAAGCACTATTATGTCAACATAATGCAGCAGTGGTTTTAATATTGGAAATTACTATGGGTTTAGATTTCATTGCAATAGCGGAACAACTTCATTTTATATTATTAATTCTACTAGTGACATGCAAAAGATTATAGTTAGTCTAATTACTAAAAGCATCAGAGAGAGATTATGCTTCATAGACTATTATTGCCCACACATGAATCTGCTTGGCTGAGGTATTTTCAGCCAGACAAATTATTCTAAACAGTCAATAGCTTAACTGGTACTTTTGTTTTCAGATTTTTTAAAAACATAATAATTCTTTAAGCATGTTTATAATGAAAAAAACTAAATAATGCAGTTCATAGGCATCATCAACATAACAAGATACAAAGTTTATAAAAATTAGACTATACTTGGATTTTATTAACTTGAGAGGGATTATTTTCTGACTTTTAAAACCTCCATTTTTGAACATTTACTTCCTGTCAAGCAGGCTTCTTTTTATTCATATTTTTTACCTCGCTGGTTCTGCTGGAGGAAAATCTGCACTCACCTACCTCTGACCTAACTCTGCTTGCCCACAGTTTTAGATGGCAGTTCACCCAATAAAGAAAAATAACACATACTTTTAAGACAGCAATTTTAATAAACCGGTAGCCTGGAGGACTAAGAAAAAAAATGATGCTTTAAAGACAAACTGTGGGCCTCTCATTTAGAAGGCTTTCCTAATATCAGTCAGAACATTTTCCTGACATGTCTAGCGTGCACAGTGGTCAGAAGCTGCTGAAGTAAACAAAATGTGGGTCTGTTCTCCATTATTATAATTTACAGATACCCTGTGTCTGCTCACAGACCATGGCCCAAGGCTTTTAAAGCTGTTAATGACAGAAACAGTGGCCAAGAACTGTCTTTATTTGAAATACAAGTTTATTTTGAAAGTAAACCAGAATGTGTGAATCCTCAACCGGTTGCCATTTGCATTAGCTTTACACAGTGAGATTTTTTTTTTTAAGAAACAGAATTCTCACCAAACATCCACTGGACTCGTTAAACAATTGAGCGTATTTTCAAGAGGAGTCACTACTAGTTAAAATACTGGCTTTCATGGCTGGATGAAGTGAGAATCAGTCTTTACAGTAAATGGAACTTGGTTTCCTCTCATTGATTTATCAGCGATCATAAATTCATTAATGCTCATTTATCAAATCCCATCTCTTTACTGGCCCTTCCATCACAGAATGAGGCATCTGTTTCAAAAAAAATGAAATGGCATATGTTTTACTACGTATTGCCCCGTATTACAACTGGGGAAAAACGTCATTTCAGTTAATAGAAGACAAGAATTAAGGTACTCAGGATTAGAAATCAGAGAGAGGGGGGTTCTTATCCCACCTTTTTTTTCCCCCTAGTTAATTTTCTTTTACTGAAAGTAGAATTGGAACTCCTAAATACTAAATGCTGAAATTCAGGATAGTTTGGGATGGTGTAATAGCTCTGCACATGGACATGAAATAGACCACAGATGCTACTGCATATCCTATACATGCAAGTTTTATCCATGTATGCGCTGTGTCATTTTTCTGGTTTATTAGGCTTCTGAAAAACAGATCAGTTTTCATAAAAATATGTGGAAAACCATGTCACATACACTTTTCATACAAGACACAAGACGTGCCTGTGCAACACAGGACATCCCCTGTTATGTGGGACATCTGCCAAGCCCAGCAAAAAGAAAAAATACAGGCAAGATTAAAAAAAACCTAAAAAAACAATGGAATAAATTATTACTAAATCCTTATTCTGTTTTTAATGTTTGCATTCTGCTCTACTCTCAGCTGTTATAGTCCACTTTTAACAGCGTCTATGAGCTGTATTCTGTACTTTCTAGTCTGTTTAATGCATTATGGTTAAAACTTCCAAATGTTTCATGTTCATGAGTGAATGACAGTAAGTTTTTCAAAGGTAGTTTTCAGCGTAGGCTTCAAGTCTTAAAAAAATCCCAGCATGTCTCCCTTTGCATCTTTACGTAACAACATATCTTGGCTCCATAAGCACAGAAAAGCATAAGAGCCTTTTATTGTGTTATGCACATGAGTACTTTAAGTTATATGAAAGCTGAGCTGCAGCTGCTATAAATCTTCTCAACAGTTTTGGGGTGAAAAACAAATGTTGACTTGTTTTGGGGCTTATCAGCATCGCCAGTGCTTATGTTACTCAGGTGTTTTGATGTGTTATGTCCTGGGTTGTGAACGAATTAGATTCAGAAAAATTGATAGTTTGAATTTAGGGAAAATAATTGTTAAAGAAGCATGAAAATGTTACTCTACAAAATGGCAATAGAAGAGAGCAAATAAATAAAAAATATAGTTTTGGTTTTAGTTTTGGAAGTCAGTATTCTGTTTTCTGAGTAGTTCAGTTGGCAGTCCTGGATATGTGAATTCTGCTGAAAGCCTCATTGCAAGACCTTTCGTTCACATTTCCAAAATATGGAAGTGAAAACTGATAATGTTCTACAAATTTGACTTCACTTTTGAGACATTTTTCTTCTATTTATTTATACCTCTAGTACTATTCAGCCCCTATGTATTGACATGTATGTGTTTATTATACCTGATTAGATAGATACCTTTGATACTGTTGAAAACTACATTATATTGGACGTGGGTGTCCTGCCCACAGGAGCACAATACAATCCACAAGTTTCTCTCACTACAACTGTGGTGGCTGCAGGTAGAAACCTTATAATGTCCAACCTAATGCATATGAAGTTTATTCAAAGTACTTCTCTCAGTCTAACTGAAGGAATTCTAAGTATTTACCTTCAATTGTAATGTTTTCAGTATTAAGTATGCTACTAGAGATGACAGAAAATATGGCATCATCTCACTTTGGACACTAGGTCACAGAAGGTGGTACCAGGCCATTAGTTTCTGCAAGTCATGTGCTGCCTCTGTGTCTACCTGCTGCTGTTCGTTTGTTTGTGTTACATCTGTGAAACTCTGAATAATAACAATTTGAGCAATGAAGCAGGTGAAGGGGCTGGAGAACAGACCTTCTGAGGAGCGACTGAGAGAGCTGGGGTTGTTTAGCCTGGAGAAGAGGAGGCTGAGAGGGGACCTCATTGCTCTCTACAACTATCTGAAAGTAGGTTATAGAGAGGAGGGAGCTGGCCTCTTCTCCCAAGTGACAGGGGACAGGACAAGAGGGAATGGCCTCAAGCTCNGAACTTGAAGTACATCCTGCTTCCATACCAGGGAAATTGGCTCAGTCTGGAAGGAGGAAGACATAGCGTAGTTTTTTGTGGACTGTGTCCTTTAAATGTTAGTTTACAAAGGCATTCTGAGTCAAAAGGCCAGTTTTATCTGAAAGATATTTTTTAAGGCATACGTAGCATATTCAGACAAAATAGACAAGGCAGAACAGTTTCAGAAAGCTGTTGGACTTTATGAATGCACCTGATTATTGTCCAGGAGCCCATTCTGGGCAGGATTCCCACCTACCTGTGTGGCTTCTGGCTGATTTACTTGATTTATGCACATCAGCACATGGTCATGTCCTGTAAGGATTTACAGAGAGCAACTAGCTGCTAAAAATACCTCTGTTTTAGGTGCATAGCTAGCTCTCCAGGATAAAAATCAGCATCTGTAATTCCTTTTTATCACTTTGTAGTCCCTGCTTATGATACTTCTAGATCTCATGAATAGGATCCCAATACCTTGCTACTCTTTGGTCAGAAAAGCTTTTTATCAGTTACTTGGCTTGTAATTTTTATATATGCCACCAGTTTCCTCTCTGCAATTGACTGGTTTGGACTAACATGGAAATGAAAAATGAGTAAATGTAGATTTTTTGCTAAACCAAAGCACTAAGTGTTGACAGGATTGCTGATTCCAGCCCAGATTTTTCTCTGCATATAAACATAGAATACATTTCATAAACCAAATCTGCAGGTTTTGTTTGTTTGCTTTTGGGGTTTGTTCCAAGTTTCTTGAGAAACTTTCATCCTGAAATGAGAAGAAACACTAGGATGTGTTTCCATAAACATATAACGGGAAATACTGTGATAAGAAGAGACCAGAAGAGCAAGCAAAACCTGCAGTAAGGAAGATGAAATGAATGTATAGGTATTAAAAAGAATCAAACTGAGCCCAGTCTTCTCTGCAGTCTGTATTCATTGCTAGGAAGAAACAGGGGTTTATATTGTTCTGTAACATACTTTCAGTATATTTCTGGCTTGCTGCAATTGTAGCACATTCTACTTTCAGATTATTTTCTGAACTGTAGCCTTGCACTTCTAGACCTTCTAACCTCACTGTTATCATACAAAAACACAATCAAAGTTTTATCGTGGTCTTTTCTCCACAGTAGAAAAAGTCTGTTTAAGTTTATGTGCCTTTGTCTGGTTTTTTCACTGCTGGTGATGTTACAGTGTGATTGTGTTTGCCTGTATGATTCATTATAAGCTTGCTGGCAGTTGGTCACGTACACTTTGCAAGAGGGCTTGATGCTAATAATAATCAGCTTTTAGCTTTTATGTATTTTTTTTTTTGCTAGGGTAAGTAAAGTGTTTTATCCTAATGCCTAGAAAATCATGGTAGTTTTCAGCCACCGCCATCTAAGTACTTTTATCCATCAATAAAAAAGGTTTCTCTGTACACGCTCAGCATTTCACAAGTGAAAGTTAAATTGCGTGTATGGATGGTAGAGCCGGAAGAATTAGTGTTCCGTCTTTCTTATATGAACGAGGTGGAATAATAAGTGTTTCATGAGACCATTATGTGCTAGAAAACCTCCTGGCCCCCTGCATATGAATGATTTTTTTTGTTGAAGCCATTGGAACCCCACAGGGCCTGTATAGCTAAAGCTTCAAAGATCCTGCTTTGTCTCACTTCATCCCCATGTTTGTTATGGTGGAAGGAAATTGTTTATGTATATTTTATTGCATAACAGTAAATCAAGCTTATATGCAGTGTTTATCCATGATAGTTTGAATGCTGTCAGTCCAAAACACATTCCATTTACTTAAACAGTGAAATTGCAAAGAACTTCCATGTAGCACAGTAAAATGTCTACAGGAAGTAATGTTGTTTTATAAGAGGAAGAACGTGTTGAATTATGTGCTCCTATCATTGTAAAATGACACAGATATATTTCATGTTTTTTTTAATACCAAGACTAACATGTATTTAATAGTTATCCTAGTTGGAATAGTTGAAGGAGCCACAATATGGTGGAACTTCGTGGGGTCTGTTTATAGCTATCTTTAAGTTGTAAAAGGAAAATTTCTAGTCTAGCGGTTTTAGTGAAGACAGCTGTCGAGATGCTCTTGTTGGATTTTGTTTACCATAATTCCAGTACACTATATCCAGGCGATAAAATTAGTTATAAATCTGACTCCCTCAAAAGACAATGTCATGCAATGGTTTCAGCAAAAGTGATTCTTGGTGATTTTGTTAAAGTTCCCTCATTTTTAACAAATTCCGTGCACTGTTCCTTTGTTTAGCCATAAGCAAAAGGATGTGTTGCAACTGTACTAATGTTCTTGCAAGAACAAATGACACCGAGTCTGTTACAAGGTGTCTGCAATGTAGGATCATGACCTACAGACCTGATAAGATATTTTTCTGAATGTAATTCTCAGTTACAGAGTCTTATTAATTTCCCGAGAGCATTAGAAAGTGCATTTTAGCTGATACAGCCCCTCTTCTCAGATTCTTTCATAAGTGTGTCTAAGGTATGGTCTTAGCCATTGCCTTCTCTCCACCAAAATTGAGACTGAAGTAATTCACAGCTTATATGAAGAGAATATTCCATAAACCTGTGCCAGATTCATAGAATCATAGAACAACCATGTTGGAAGAGACCCACTGGATCATCAAGTCCAACCGTTCCTATCAAACACTAAACCATGTCCCTCAGCACCTTGTCCACCCATCCCTTAAACACCTCCAGGGAAGGTGAATCAACCCCCTCCCTGGTTAGCCTGTTCCAGTGTCCAATCACCCCTTCTGTGGAAAAAACTTTTCCTAATGTCCAGCCTAAATCTCCCCTGGCGGAGCATGAGGCCATTCCCTCTTGTCCTGTCCCCTGTCACTTGGGAGAAGAGCCCAGCTCCCTCCTCTCTATAACCTCCCCTCAGGTAGTTGTAGGGAGCAATGAGGTCTCCCCTCAGCCTCCTCTTCTCCAGGATAAACACCCCCAGCTCTCTCAGAC
>WAAB01000128.1:50654-71803 GCA_013389865.1 Piaya cayana
TACCCTCCAGCAGATCCACACTTCCACCCAGCTTAGTGTCATCTGCAAACTTGCTAAGGGTACACTCAATGCCTCAATGTGTGCTTGTAGGCCAGGAGGCCAACCATGTCCTGGGCTGCTTAAGAAGCGTGACCAGCAGGTCAAGGGAGGTGATTTTACCCCTGTAATCTGCTTTTGTGAGACCTCACCTAGAGTCCTGCATTCAGTTCTGGAGTCCTCAGCACAGGAAGGACATGGATCTGTTAGAATGAGTCCAGAGGAAGGCCACAGAGATGATCAGAGGGCTGGAGCACCTCCCATATGGGGAGAAGCTGAGGGAGTTGAGGTTGTTTAGCCTAGAGAAGAGAAGACTCCGGGGAGACCCTGTAGCAGCCTTCCAGTGCTTAAAGGGGGCTACAAGAAATTGGAAAATGGGCACTTTATCAAGGAGTCCAGTATTTGTAATCTGCATGACTCTTACAAGCTGAGATTTCCCCTGAGAATAAAAAACAACACCAGCAATAAAAGAAGCATTTTATACCATGGCGTAAAATAAGGTTCTGGGTGCTGTTGAGATAATTTTACAGGAGTATGGCTTTAGTCATTTGTGGGTCCTGCATCCATGTGATGTTCCTTTAACTTACATAAGATTCTCCAAAGCTGATGGAAGCTGAAGGAAGTTGTTTCCAGCTCATAACATGCTCTTTTATACCAGACAGCATCCATTTATTTATCCAGGACAGCATTTCAGTGTAATTTTTAAAGCTTTTAGTAAGTATTATTTCAATTTTAGTACTCTCAATGTGTTAAAGAATCAGTAAACTGCTAAAATAAATTATAAGAAATCAAACTAAAATGGTGAGCTTGTAATTTCAGTAGAAAATACGTACCACACATTGTGCCTACAAAACCAGAGATGCTGTTTGGTTAGTTGCTTCTCCTATTAAACCTGATATTTAGAAAGATGAAAAAGAGCATTTCTTCTTTGTCCTGCAGGAGTACTGCATTAACACAAACTTCCTTGATCCCTGTAGGGTTCTGCAGATTCTGCAAATTCCTCACTGCAGGATAACAGTACTTTGAGAAGTCTGCATGCTGCAATATGCTTCTCTTTATCAGAATCAGGCTGGTGCTCCTCTTGAGCGTATGTATGTGAGCCCTTGATCTTTACATGTACATGGGGTTCCACATATGTGTTTTTCTTTTAAATTCTTACTAAATGACAGAGTGTCTGAAAATACATATAACCATGCAAGTGTGATGTGTCCTGTAGCTTTGAGTGCAATCTTCACGAGGTCTTTGTACAGAATTACAGTGAATTAAACTGTAAATATTACTTGCGTAGTCTATTTATCCCTACTGAAATCACATGAATATTAAAATCTTAGAGCTTAGTATTTCCCCAGCAACATCACCCAACTGTATTAAATGAATATGCTATTTTATGTGTCTCTCGTGTTAAATTTGTACGGCATCAAACCACAAAGTCTGAAGTCTTTATCAGTTTTATGTTTTTCTATTGTGTAATAGTTGCAGAGTGGTGGAATATATTATCCATAAGACTTCAGTGGTCTGACCCTTTTCTCTTTTGTGAAAATAAGCACTTTCTTACCAACTTCAAATAAAATAGGACTTGCTCTTTATATAGATACAAACCATAAAATATACAGTCTTCTCTCTACAATTTTGTCTTCTGCTGCTTGCATTTAATAAGATGTATTTATTATTTTTGCAAGTAACAGTAGCCAAGATGTATCTTTCCATAGGTTCAGTAAATACTTCATTAAAAAAATAGCCTTTTCAAATAGGTGTTGGTAAGGTTTCCTATCCTGGATTAAACACTCAAATAGTAATGATAAAATACATCATAACATTGTTCTAACTGGACATGTCTTCACATACTATTTTCTGGAATTACATTGAAAACTGTCTACTGTTCATAGGACATAAGCAGTTTCAGTGTTGAAAAATGTCTAAATACAGAAGAATTAGTTTTCTTAAGTCGCATTAATTCAGGTGTCCCTTCAGAGATAATAGCTTTGTGGGACTCGATGCCTGTCTCTTGAGCCTCATCAAAAGATCACACCACTGGCCTTTTATAGGGGTTTATGTTTCTTTCTGCACGCCAAACCACAGGAGCTGTTTCCATAAAATTCTACGCAAAGTTGTGAAGCTTTTGGATTTGGTATTTTTTTAAACATAAGCTCATTTGGATTGTGAAAATCAGTCACAGACAATAGTGGGTGAAATGTTTGGAGGGTTTTTTCTATAACGAAGAAAGACTCTTTTTCTTTATTACATTCCCTGTAAGTTTTACTTCTGTTGAGTGGGGTTTTTTTCCTTCCAAAACTTAAGTTCAAACATATAAATTAGCAGTACATTTATGAGAAATACATACATAGAAGTGGCATCTTCCTGCTGTTCATCCAACTAGTGAAAGAATTAGTCCAACACTTGGGATCTTATCACAAAGAATAAACAGGCGCTTCTATAGCATTTTGCTTTTCTGACCATCTACTAATGAACATAATTAGAAAGGAAAATTGGTGCTGTCTGTTACAAGAGGGACTGACACAATTGTAACTGTAAGTACCTACTGATACATACACAATTTGTGGAAACAGTCACTTCTGGGGTCAGATACTTTCCCAGGCTTGGTCTTTACTGAGGAATTATTTATTTATTTGCAAAAGCTTACACGACATGTGTATGGTTTCAAAGGGCAGGGAGCACCCCTGGTGTGCCGCGAAGGCTTTGATGTTGCAAAGGCAGCTGAGTCAATTCAGGGTTAAGAGCTAGATAGTGCCCTCTCATCCCATCGCCAAACCCTGTGTGGTCAGCTAGCTGCCTTTTCAGCAACTGGTTGGTGGCCTTTCTTTCAGGTTAGTGGGTCAGAAAGCAAAGTTAACCTTCCAGACTCTTCTCCAGGGTCTGAATTTAAATGCTATGATTTTCCCTAGCTCTGATAGCTACGTGTGGACACAGGGTGCTTCAGCAAATCCAACCACAGCCTGTCAGCAAAACTGTGATGGTGGTGATGCCACCAAGACGTACTCTGTTCTTACACTGTCCTCCTCTCAAATACACACAGCTGGAATTTTAAAGACAGTTTAAGAAAATCCTCCCTATAGCATGTCAGCATTTCACTTTCCCAGGTTCTCTGGTGTACTAAACATATAGAATAAAGCATACTATTTATGCACATCAGCTGAGATGAGCGCTGTTGGACACCTAAAATCTGAATTTCCTGATATGATGATCAGCTTTGTATAAGTTTACTTTTAATATTAATTTAATCCAACAGTTCTTTCTATAGGAAGGTGTTTTAACTATGCTAGAGCACATCAAGGATAGAGAGGTCATTTGAAGTCCTGCCTGACCAACCTCGTGNATGTTTTAACTGTGCTAGAGCACATCAAGGATAGCGAGGTCATTTGAAACAGTCAGCACAGCTTCACCAAGGGCAAGTCCTGCCTGACCAACCAAACTGGTTGGATGGTCGTATTCAGAGAGTAGTGGTCAATGGCTCAATGTCCATGTGGAGCTCCATGACATGTGATGTCCCTCCGGGGTCCACACTGGGACTAGTGCTGTTTGATATTTTCATTGATGATACAGACAATGAGATGGGCCCCTCAGCACAAGAAGGATGTTGAGGCTCTGGAGCGAGTCCAGAGAAGAGCAAGGAAGCTGGTGAAGGGGCTGGAGAACAGGCCTTATGAGGAGCGGCTGAGAGAGCTGGGGGTTTTTATCGTGGAGAAGAGGAGGCTGAGGGGAGACCTCATTGCTCTCTATAAGTACCTGAAAAGGAGGTTNGCTGCATCATAAAAACATTGCCAGCAAGGTGAGGGAGGGGATTCTCCCCCTCTACTCCACTCTCATGAGACCCCCACCTGGAGTCCTGTGTCCAGTACTGGAATCCCCAATATAAGAAGGAGATGGAACTGTTGAAGTGGGTCCAGACGAGGCCACATAGATGATCAGAGGGCTGGAAAACCTCTGCTGTTAGGATGGGCTGAGAGAGTTGGGGTTGTTCAGCCTGGAGAAGGCTGTTGAGACATAGAGAAGCCTCTCAACCTGAAACAGAGCTACAAGAAAGCTAGTGAAGGACTTTGTACAAGGGCCTGGAGTGATAGCACTAAGAGGAACAGCTTTAAATTGGAAGGGGGAAGATTTAGATTAGACATTGGGAAAAAATTCTTCAATATGAGGGTGAAGTAGCCTAAACTCTGAATTAGGTATGTTTGTAAAGTTCCTCAATACGAACTGATGAGCACTATATGTTGTAGAGGCTTTCAGAGTTTGTATTCATGCTGAAGGACTTGTGATTATTTACAATATCTATTTATATTTTTGTGATGACCAGTGTTATAAATGTAAGAAAGTAAGGTTATGGTGAAAAACAATGCTGTCAAGTGCTTTAAGAAGTCTGATAGGTAAGACCTATAACTAAATAGTCTTAACTCTGGCTTGAGGATTATACCATTCAAGTATATCGTATATAGATATTTAAGCTCTTGTATAAAAACAACTATATCAATAAAATACAGCAAATTCTCTGCATGGTTTACCCAAGAGTTTCCAATATATCTGAAAAAGTAAAGTTCATATTCTTATACTGTGATTCATCTTTCCTGAAATAACAAAAATAAATTTTACTTTGAGTGGAAATGCAGCATGTTGATTATTCATTTCTTTTCTTTCCTCAAATACAGATCTGCAGGCTTCAGCGTCACCTATCAGAAGGAAAATACCAGCAGAATCTCTTTTCAAACCAGCCTGTAATGTTTGTATCTCCTACCAGTCAGCCACCCTGCAAAAAGCTAATTGAACTTATACAACTGTCAGGGGGGAAAATATGTAAAGCCTTACATCAGGCAAAAATCTGTATAGGAATAAACCCAGGAAAGAAGCATCAAGAAATAAAATGTCTATCAGAAAAATGGATATTAGGTAAGATACTAAATTGCAACTCATATAAAATACTGTGGAATAGATATTCAAAAATTGACTGTAGATAGCTCACTAAGCTGAGGTTACTGATGGAAGAATATGGAATGGACAGCTACAGTTGTTTTCTGGAAGGCTGTCTCCAGAGAACTTTCTCTTACAACTTTAAGAGAACTTTCTGTTGCAACTGAGACTGTTTTACGATTGTCTCAGTATTCACCATTGTAATTTTACAAAGAACAAAATCCATCCAGAGATTTTCGTGTTTATTCTTCGTATGATTGTTTCATTAATAACAAACAGAGGGATGGGAAATCTCTCTAGGATAATTGATTTTAAAATGGCATGTATTTCAACATTATTTCATAGAATCATAGAATGGGTTGGGTTGGAAGGGACCTTAAAGATCATCTAATTCCAACCCCACTGCCATGGACACCTCCATGCATGAAGCTGTGGGCATCCACAGCTTCCCTGGACAACCAATTCCAGTGCCTCACCACCCTCATTGAGATGAATTTCCTTCTCATGTCTAGTCTAAATCCACCCTTCTCCAATTTGTAGCCGTTCCCTCTAGCCCTATCACCACATGCCTTTTTATAAAGTCCTTCCCCAGCTTTCTTGTATGAGAAAATAGAAGTATTTTCTTGTACAAGAAGATATGTTGTATTTATTCAACATGTATTTAGGTATTAGGAAAAATTATTTAGACATTAAGCTGAAATTCTTGATGGTAAGTGTCATGAGGCCCTGGCCCAGGTTGCCCAGGGAAGCTGTGGATATGGATCCCTGGAGGTGTTCAAGGACAGGTTGGATGGGGCCTTGAGCAGCCTTGTTTGGTGGGAGGTGTCCCTGCCCATGGCAGGGGGGTTGAAACCAGATGGGCTTTAAGGTCCCTTTCAACCCAAACCATTCTCTGATTCTGTGATTCCATTTTAGGTTTAGTAAGAAGTATTTTTAACTAATGTGATCTGGCATAGCTCTACAGTAATACACTAACTTGCCCCCTCTGATAACCTGCCCTGAATCATATATCGTATCATTTGAAAGACCACTTTCTGCGGGCTTTATTGTACTTGCAAAAAAGGTTTCTTTTTAAAATCTGCTGTTAACTTTCTGAGTTGTTAGTCCATTGCTTTTCCATTACGGATACCACAGCTCTTATGGTTATCTGTTTGCAAGGAGTCAGACATAAAATTGCTGTATCTACAGTCTGAAAAAAAAGCTTTTGATAACCTAAATGGGATTCACAGCTTCCAATCTGACACTCTCACTTTTTCAGACAAGATAAGGGTGTTTTCCAAAAAGGGACTTTTAAGATACTAGAAAAAAAGGTTAATTTTTTATTGCTGTGTCAAACTTCTCTAGATAGTACCTCACTCAGACTCTACCAATAAATGTACTACATGAATTAGTGTTATATGAGACTAGACAAGCAAATGCTAATGTCTTGACTGTTAATGCTATCAGATAATATTGACTTAAAACCTGAAAGAAAATATCGCTATAGAAGAAAGGAAAAGTGAGCCGTAAGGAAAAAATACTCGTCTAAATGCAAACATTATCTGATACTTTCTTAAAGTATAAGGTAAAATAGTGAAAGTGTGAGAGGGAGGCACAAGAAGAAGCCATTGTTTATTGTGCTGCTCTCTGGCTTCAAAGAAAACTTATAGAGCAAGTGTGGCCAAAAAAAAGTGACCAGATGAGGAAAATAGAGGTTTCTGCAAGACTAAAATATAGAATCACAGAATCATAGAATCACCAGGTTGGAAAAGACCCATCGGATCATCACGTCCAACCATTCCTGTCAAATACTAAACCATGTCCCTCAGCACCTCGTCCACCCACCTCCAGGGAAGGTGAATCAACCACCTCCCTGGGCAGCATATTCCAATGCCCAATGACCCTTTCTGTGAAAAACTTCCTCCCAATGTCCAACCTAAACCTCCCCTGGTGGAGCTTGAGGCCATTCCCTCTTGTCCTGTCCCCTGTCACTTGGGAGAAGAGGCCAGTTCCCTCCTCTCCACAACCTCCCTTCAGGTAGTTANTCATGTCCTACTCTACTGGTCTCATGGATTTATTCCACACTCCAGGTCCATATCTCATGAGGTCACTGCAGCTGGACAGACCACCCTCAGCCCATTGGTGGGCTGAAGGAATTGTGTATCCAGCTGCTAATGGAAATGGACTCTGAATTCTTTGTGTCCTTTACAGATTTCTCAGTTCTCTTTTGCAGTCTGATGATCCCTTTTCTGACTGTTACATCCTGCTACAGGGTACTGTTACACAAGCTCCGGCTAATGTATTTTAAATGATGAATCATCAAAACTCAGAAAAAAAGAAATATTTCTATATAGTATGTTAAAGGAAAGATATAGGCTTTTAAAGCCCAGTTCCTTTTTCAATAGCTGTTTAAATAATAGTATGGTCACCTATAAATTGCTTTCTTAATCAAATAAGTCCAGACAGTGCTGAAATTTTGTCTAAATTTGACACTTAATTGTTGCAACCCAGTTTGTTTGTGGTTTTCTCCTTTCTGATGTTAATACCAGCAGCCAATCAATTCAAGTTTGACCGCTATAAAAAGCACGTAGGTAGATAATGCAGAACCTTTTAAAACTTAAATAAATGATAACTTCTTGTGGTATTATCATTTGAATGCTTTTTCTTTTTATAGAGCCTTTCTCCAGGTTCTCAGCTCCACCAAACTGTTTTATACCAGAAATTGCTCTGAAGTACATTGTTGTTTTATAATCTGTTTCTTGTACATTTTATCTTAAATAATCCTGCGGTTTTATTTCTTTTAGATTCGATCACTCAACATACAATATGTCCCATGGAAAACTACATTTTTCAGCTGTGAGCTAACTCAAGAGCTTCCATATGGCTGTAAGGAAACAAGCCTAGTTTGGAGTCAACAAAAAGCCAAGCTGTGAATAAAATTTCTAGGAAAACTCTAGTTGCATATTTATAAATACAGAGAAATGTTTTGTGCATTTTTATTACTTGTGTAAGTGGTCATCTTGTGAAATCTTCAGGTTTTTATAATAAAGTGCCTCCCTAATAAAAGTCATCTTGCATTTATTTATTTGTTGAAGACTCTTGGACCTACGAGTTGAGCAAATCATTATTCACTGGGAGGAAGCGGAAAGATATTTTCTAATCTCCAAGCGAGGTTGATCATGTTACAGTGCAATTAGAAGATCTGCAGGCAGTGTGGGTGGGCGTGCCTGAGCCGCTCTGGTGTGGTCAGCACGAGCTGTGCTACCAGTACAGATACGTGGATCCTGTAGGCTCCTCTATGCTGAGAGCATCTGCCACATCTTTGTGACGATTGCTAATTATGTTTCACTGGTGAAAGGGTGAGGTTGCACACCTGCTGGTCTAGACTTGCACTTCTAAACTGATTTTTCAGAATAATTGACACTTGGTAAATCTGCTCAGCTACATACTTGAAGTGTAACTTCATTTTAATATCTTTAATTCAATTTCAAACTGTGTCTGTCTAACCTCTAGCCTGAAACCAGTTACTGATCCTGAGTCAAATGAATAAAGTGCTAAAATCTGTTGGGGAAAAAAAATATAATTAAATAATTTAAGTATACTTGAAAAATGCATGTAATTATCTTAAATTCTAAATTCCTCTTCAATCTGTTGTTTTGTTTTTAGCAGGAACGAAGTAAGATTTGTATACAAAGTATGTTCTGTAACACTGGTTTATTTATAAATGTACAACCTCCTTTAAATATTTGCAAGCTCCATCAAAATGATATATCAACATCAAAGAGAATAATATATTATTGTGTAACTTAATGTATAATTCTTCTGGGTGGAAAACTGGTTGGATGGCCAGGCCCAGAGAGTGGTGGGAAATGGTGTTAAATCCAGCCGGAGGCCAGTGACAAGCAAGGTTCCCCAGGGCTCAGTGCTGGGTCCAACCCTGTTCAGTGTCTTCATCAATGACCTGGATGAGGGCATCGAGTGCTCCCTTAGCAAGTTTGCAGATGACACTAAGCTGGGTGGAAGTGTCGATGTGCTGGAGGGTAGGGAGGCTCTGCAAAGGGATCTGAACAGACTGGACCGCTGGGCTGAGACCAATGATCCCTATTGAGGTTTAACATGGCCAAATACCGGGTCCTGCACTTGGGGCACATCAAGCCTGTGCAGAGCTACAGACTGGGAGAAGCCTGGCTGGAAAGCTGCCAGGAGGAAAGGGACCAGGGGGTCTTGGCTGACAGCGACTGAACATGAGCCAGCAGTGTGCCCAGGTGGCCAAGAAGGCCAATGGCATCTTGGCTTGTATCAGAAATGGTGTGACCAGCAGGTCCAGGGAGGTTATTCTCCCTCTGTACTCGGCACTGGTGAGACCGCTCCTTGAATACTGTGTCCAGTTCTGNCACATAAAGGGTCATTGGTCCCTGGCAGAGGCTGCCCAGGGAGGTAGTTGACTCACCTTCCCTGGAGGTGTTTAAGGCACAGATGGACGAGGTGCTGAGGGACATGGTTTAGTGTTTGATAGGAATGGTTGGACTCGATGATCCGGTGGGTCTCTTCCAACCTGGTTGTTCTATGATTCTATGATAATCAAGTAACATAACTCACACCTGCCAAATGGAGAGCTTCCCTCCGAGTACTGTCAGCGTAAGGCAATGGAAGCCCTGTACTAAAAATAATGATTTGACATTAATATTATAGAACAACGAAGGTACAATGGTTTGTAAATATTGCCATTCTTTTGCATTGTTCTAACTTCCTGGGCATTCTAAGGGATTTGGAGGTAGAATGTCTGTAAACGTGAGGATTATACAAATTTTTTCTTCAAAACAAGTTCTGCAGCATCTGGGTGGCAGATACCATTTGTATAGTTGCTCTGTAAAATGTTAAATATCCTTCTAAATGGGAAAGCTCCTAGTTATGATTATTTTATTGATAAGTAATCTACCTTTATTTTCAGACATACTGAGTACCCGTAACTCAAAAGGTTAAGATTTGATTTTAAATATCTAAGTGCTATATAGCTCATTTTAGCATATAAACTAGAAAATATAATTTGTTGAGGTCTTTTCCTTGCTTAGTTTTCTGTCAGCAACATTTTTAACAGTATCTTGGCTAGGAAAAGGATGTTGGAGACAAGTATTGGTAATCAGGTCTGTCTACAAATTGTACTGTTCAGAATCAAAACTATTTACTGCAGAGCCCTGGTAACATGGTATCACCCTTCACCCTGACCTTATGAGCCCCTTTATTAAGAAACAAGTTGCCAAGTATTATAGACTAAAATATAAATACTTAAATAGGTTGTGACATGTGAACATATGGTTCCCAGTAAATAACAGAATAATTTGTTTGAATTACATTGCTCAACTCTGAATATTACGACCTCCTAGTTTATTTTGTAGTCATTTCTTAAGTGTACTACCCATAAAAATCCGTCACTATTAATTTATATAATATAACATTCCAATCAGTTTTCTCATAAATCTTCTTAAGATTAATCTCAGCAATTTAAATTGTAAATTCTTGGATCAACTTGTTGGTCTTTATTAGTCACATGTGTAGCAGATTTGACAGTGGAAGATCTGCTCTATCTGAAATATTGTAATTTAGGAAAAAAATATATCAGTCTGCCATTTTAGATAATTTAATCTTAAATTGTATGGCTTGATAGAAAACCCTATCTGCTGGCTGTTCTTGCAAATTTTGTAATGCACAGGTAAATAGGGCCAGCAGGAAATTAAATATCTAATTTTGGTCTCACTAGATGAGCAATAAGAGAGAGCTGTCCATACTGACTATTGCTTTGTAATAGTACATAAAGAATACAGGAGAGGTTAGAATTAATCTGAAGATTAGCATATTGTATAGGCAGCAAAAAAAGAAATACAATTTCATGTTTATCATCTGGAATATTTCTCACAAGCAGCATTTGATGTTCATACCCTGGTGTGGGCTCGCAACCACACGGCGTTGGAAGGAAGGCACGTTTCTACCTAATACATAAACAGGAAAGGACACGGACTCCAGTCATTCCCCCAATAAACCAACACAGGAGGGAGATGGAATGATGAAATGATTCCACAAACGGGAAAAAACAGGTGTACTTGATACCAAGGTAATAAGAAGGGCAACAGGTGAAAGAAAAAGTAGAAACAACGTGAAGCATCATTGATTCAGTTTATTCATGCTAAGGCCTTCCAACATACCATGCTTTGTTGACATTCTGCTCTAGTACAGCACAGCCATGCACTGTCTCCTCTACCTTTTTTATTCTGCATGTATACTTGTGCCATTCATTTGTGAAAATTAATCAGCTACGCTGCTGTTTCTCCTTCTCAGAAAGCTGCACCCCTGCAAAAGCTGTCTCTAACAGAATCACTTTACTGTGACTAAAGGTATTAGAATCATAGAATCATAGAATCACCAAGCTGGAAGAGACCCATCGGATCATCAAGTCCAACCATTCCTATCAAACACTAAACCATGGCCCTCAGCACCTCATCTACCTGTGCCTTAAANCAGTTACCTTACTTTGAATAGGAATGTGTTTAAACCAAAATGAGCTGACAAGCCAAAATAATTATTATTCCTTCCTGAGACTCACCAGACATCCTCTTTTAACTCATTTCACTTGCCTTCGTGATCTAGGTGATATCACTTGGATGCACAGACCACCGTTATCTATTCCCTCCTTCCTCTTCCAGAAGAAAAAAAAAAGTTTTACCACACTTTGCATAATTTCCTGGGGATTCAGTATGGCAAATGCAGAAAATTCAGGACAAACACAGGCATCTCTTTGAAGAATGTGTTCCTTAAGTTGTGTCAAAGAGACTTGTGTGAAGGGACTGGAGAACAAGTCTTACGGGAGAGGCTGAGAGAGCTGGGGGTGTTTAGCCTAGAGAAGAGGAGGCTGAGGGGAGACCTCATTGCTCTCTACAACTACCTGAAAGGAGGTTGTGGAGAGGAGGGAGCTGGGCTCTTCTCCCAAGGGACAGGGGCAGGACAAGAGGAAATGGCCTCAAGCTCCACTAGGAGAAGTTCAGACTGGATATCAGAAAAAAAATTTCACATAAAGGGTCATGGGGCACTGGCAGAGGCTGCCCAGGGAGGTGGTTGATTCACCTTCCCTGGAGGTGTTTAAGGCACAGGTGGATGAGATACTGAGGGACATGGTTTAGTGTTTGATAGGAATGGTTGGACTTGATGAGCCAGTGGGTCTCTTCCAACCTGGTGATTCTATGATTCTGTGAAAATGGCAGCAAAATTGGTGTCTTCTTCAAACAGAATAGCCTTAAAAGCCTTGGGATCTAAGCTAATTTCCTTACAGTTGCAGTGACCAATAATGTGAGATTGGCTGAGGATGTGTTTGAAAGCAAGACTGACACAAATGCCTAAGGTCGGTAGATTTTACATCTCTCTTTTATCTGCCTTTGTAATCAGTTTTAGATTGCAGCTGCACTTAGGGTGTACATATGTAGTGAGTAGAAAGCATCTAAATATTCACAGTGATCCTAGTATATGGGCCATCTAATACTGACTTATTAAACTACACATTTGTTGAGCTGGTTTTATGTTTGTGGATATTTCCCTGACACAACTATAGGGAACTTCTTGGAATTTGTTACTTTTTAAATAAAAATAACTAGTAAAAACTATAGCATCACTGAATTTTCTGTTGTAGTCTCACAATAATAAAATTCTGTTATCTTGATTCATCTGAGGAATGTAATTTAGGCACCACTGCTTTATGTGGTAAAGTGTTATCAACACTTTCAGTGCCAGGAAGCTGCTAGCGCACACGTGCAGGTTTTGGTGAAACCTATAATCAGCTTAAGGACTATAAGGCAAAGGTACTTTCTAATGCTTCTAGAACATAAAATGGAGGTACAATATCTTTTTCACAAAACTCTAGAAAAAAATTGGATATTAGCTCAGAGAGAAAACTGGGAAGGATGAAAAAGTCTGTGTCTGTGCCAGCAGTCTGACTTCTTTAACAACAGAATAACAAAAAGCTAAATGTCTGTAGCCCTGCTGCATTAATCAGAATTTTATTTCTGATCTCCTTTTATTGCTGTATTTCAGAATGAGCTCTTCGTATAACACAACCCAATGACGGGCTCTGGAAGAGCATCACGCTCACTACAGCATCGGGCAGCAGCTACCAACAAGGTGGTTTAAAACTGCCAGTAGTGGATAAGTAACAGCTGGCATTGAGGTTATCAGCACAGGTGTCTGCTAAGAGCTTTCGCTGGGAGCTGGCAAAGCAGCAGTTTTTCTTCTATTGATACAGATGTGAAACGGGCAGACCCTAAACACCCAGGAGCAGTTCAGGGCTGAGGTGGTGATTGGTGGCAACCAGGTGTAAGGTAGGACTGCAAGATTCTTTAAACTCTTTGCTGGAGTAAGCATCCTTCAGAGGGATTGGCAGTGATTTGTGGCATTAGTGCTGCCCTCCCAGCCTTCTGACAGGTCCACACCTTCCTCACCCTTGGGAATCCCGAGGTCATACCAGCTGAACATTTGTACAACTTCTTCCCTGTCAGCTTGCGTTGTTTGCCTAGTAACTTCTGTTGTCTAGAAAGCACCTGAACTATCTGGAGGCAGAACCACCATGAGGAGTTTATTTCCCAGAGGGATTTAGCAATGCCCATATCATCTGTCCTGTTCTTAGATATTTATAAAAAGGAAAAAAGTGCAGCTATATGTGAGGTGCTGAAAAGATTGGTGCTACCAGTCCTGGCAAGTTTAGGGTTTTCTTGGGGTTTGCTTTTCCTTTCTTCATGATGGATTTTATGGAATTATACAGTTAGGGCTTTTCAGAGAGAGAAGACGAGGTCTTTAAGGAGGAGCATGTACAGGAAGGTAGTTTCACAATATTGCTACCACATGACCTTTTAATAACAGACAAAGCAGCTGAACCTGAAATTTGGAAACATCTCTGGAGGTACTAACTTTCTGCATTACATAGGTCTGTCTTAAGACACTGCTTTTTCAAAACTTTGGATAATTAGTGTACTTTAAAAATCACAGGAGAGGATGGCTTTACAATTGAGAACTGTTACACTGATGATCTTGTGTGTAAGTTACAATGCAGGATATTTACACAAAAAAAAATTGAAAGAATGCAAGCTGGAACATGGTGCAAGTAAGAATGAAATAGCCTTGCCAAAGATGGAAAAAAAATCCTTGATAAAGATGTCACAGACCTTGCTAATAGGCAGTGAAGTACAGAGACAAGCAAGTCCTTTCACTCAAATCAAGAAGCAGCGCAACTTTTATATTATACAGTTACTGTGCATCATCTTTCCTCCTTCATATTCTTCAAAAATAAATATTTCTTGTGTAGTGCCTACAGATTCCTCAGTCTTGTGTCAATCAAGTTCATAAAACATAATCTGTCTGTCTGTTCTAACAGAAACTTCAAGATGTAACCCTCCCTCTCTGCTGGTACTGCTGTCCAAGCCCAGAAATATAGGTTTTGTCTTCACTGCTGTTCTTTCCCTCAGTGAACACCTGCACTATCAGTTCCTCTTATCCACCAGACTCCTGGTCTTAGGATGACCTGTGTAGCTATTTGCCAGCTTCTCTACTTTAGCCACTACTTGTTTCATTCTTCCAGTTCATCAAACAAAACCTTCCTTTCTCTTCTGATGTCTCATCACTGTAGTTCTACCCTCCCTATCATATCTGATCTGATATGCTTTTTGATTCTCACCTTTATTTCATTAAAAGATACCAGCCTTAACCAATAGATCTTGGTTGGAAAGAGTAAGATGGGATGGTTAATATCCATTTTCTTGCTTCTCTTTTCAGACTTCCCTTTTACAAGTTACTGTACAAATCCACTGTGCAGTCCTTTGTCTTCTCTATGTCTTACTTCAAAACTCTCCCCTCTTCACCACTTGTAGGACACTGCAACTACCCAGCTAGTGCTATACAGGGAGAAAGCTACGCTCTGAGCTTCTGATGGGCCAAGAACAGTATATTTGCTGTTGCATTTAGATGGTATCACTCTGTTCCATCTATTCCAGCCCTCTGGTTCTCTTGCTTCCTTTGCATCTTCCCAGAGAAGACTCTCCAGCACGTTGACATGTTCATGTGTGCACAAGTAACTGGGACCATCAGAATCCACCTTGCCATGAAGATGGTAGAAGAGTCATAACAGAAGAGATTTCCATTGCATTAAGGTAAGACACGGGATACGTACTTCAAATAATCCTGTGCCTATTTTCAACAAAGAGTAAATACTGTAACATTGTCCCAGAAAGACTGTGTAGACACAAACTGTATGTGGCACATACCATAGAATCATAGAATCATGGAATCACAGAATGGTTTGGGTTGAAGAGATCTTAAATATCATCTAATTCCATCCCCTCTGCCACAGGCAAGGACACTTCTCACCAGACCAGGTGTATGATATTCCTGAGCCTTCAAGAAGGATGTTGAGGCNGAATGTTCTGCCCAGAGAAGTGGTTGAGTCACCTTCCCTGGAGGTGTTTAAGGGATGAGTGGATTAGGCGCTGAGGGACATGGTTTAGTGTTTGATAGGAATGGTTGGACTCGATGATCCGATGGGTCTCTTCCAACCTGGTTGTTCTATGATTCTAAATGACTTTCTTTCAACTCAGGTAAAGCTGTTCCTTTAGACCATTTTCAGTTGTTGACTTGTCCACAAGTACAGGGAGAGGTAAAGGAACAGCACTTTCTGCTCTGGAGTTAAGCATTCCAATTCATTCACCCACAAACCAGAAGTTCAGACAAAGGAAGTTTTGCTACAAGAGCAGGCTCTGAGATCTTATCTCTGGGATCCAGAGGTAAGTCTAAAGCTGCGATGAATTGTACGTATGCAGTATGGAAGATGCCATGACTTTAAATGTTCTGTGCAGCAGATGTGGGTAAAAATAAACCAACATCCAAAAATTTGCTCATATTATCATAGTTTTTAAATGTGAGGTTGAGCAAATCCAGGGGCTTTGATTTTAACAGCTGTGGAGAGGGTAAAGGTTTTAGTTCAAGGAATGAATAAATACGGACCTGCCCTTACTGTAGCCTAATGTATCAATTCATATGAAAATCAAGGCACTTGGAAACCGTACTACAAGCCTGCAGATACTTGACCTCTGTGAAGAGCCAGACTGGTCCCTCTGCCACTTTTAGTGTGCACATAAAGAAATCTGGTGCTCCTCCTCCCCCCCCACCACTGATGTCTGAATATTTCTGAATAACTTGAAATTCACACCCACTTGAAATGCTGACTTGGGAATACACTTTTTTGGACACAGGCTTCATCATATTTCAGCAGTACACAAAGATAAGCATTTTAGAAGGTTGGAGGCAGAGCATTTCCTCCTACAGAAGAGAATTTATATTTTCCCTGACATCGCCCAGGCAACACAGGCTTGAATAAAAAATTGACGCTAAAAGCAGAATTCTCTAGTCTGGGAATCAACACTGTTATTTTATTCCCAGCTACATTCAGTATCCTACTTGATGAAGAGGAAAAAAATGTTCCTCATAAGTGCAAGGATGTTGAACTTATTTTAGTGACCCTTATAAAAGCTATCAGAAGGCATGAAGATGCAAATAAAAGAATCTGAAGTTATAGAATTATCCAAATTAAGGTTCACTTTTTCCTCACTTTATCCAACATTTTCTCCTTTTTGACTTTTTTTCTGCTTTGGGTTTTTCCCAAAAATAATCTGGCTCAGGAAGTTCCTGAGCTAGGAAACGTTGGAGGCTGGACAGTTCTGCTGAATGGTGTGGTGACTCCCTCAATCTCGATGGGACCAATTCCAGATGTTCTCTGCCCTTTTTGCTGCCAAACAGCCATTGTAAAAGATACTATGCACTTCACAAAACTAGTTGAAAGTGATGGGTATGATGAGCTGCAATGGTTTCCAATACTACACAGAGACAACATCCTTCCTGATGATGAACCATCGCATCTGGTCAGAGCATCAGATGTGTGTTGCACCAGTGGCTATAGCAGAGTTCATAGGATCATAGAATGGTTTGGGTTGGAAGGGACCTTAAAGATCGTCCAGTTTAAACCCTCCTGCCATGGGCAGGGACACCTCCCACCGGATCAGGCTCCTCAAGCCCCATCCATCCTGGCCTTGAACACCTCCAGGGTTGGGGCAGCCACAGCTTCCCTGGGAAACCTATGGCAGTGCCTCACCACCTTCATTGTGAAGAAATTCTTCCTTATGCCTACATCTTCTTCCTTCCAATTTAAAGCTATTCCCACTTGCCCTATCACTCCATGCCCTTGGAAGAAGTCTCTTCCCGGTTTTCCTGTATCCTCTTCAGGCAGCAGAATGTTGCTATAAGATCTCCTCAGAGCCTTCTTTTATCCAGGCTGAACAACCCCAACTCTCTCAGCCTGTCTTCGTAGTAGATGTGCTCCAGCCCTCTGATCAATTTTGTAGCCCTCCTCTGGACCCAATCCAACAGTTCTATATCCTTCTTATGTCTAGAATCCCAGAACTAGACGCAATACTCCTGGTGGGAACTTAAGAGAGTGGGGTAGAGAGGTGGAATCAAGAATCAGTTCAAGGAAGTTAATGACAGCCAAGCCTGCTATGTCTTTGTTTGTGGCTGTCACCCTGAAATCGTGTGGGTTGAATCTCTTGAATCCCATACTACCTAACCACCGTCTTTCTGATCACGGAGATGGAAGTCAGCTTGTAAATAATCTTGGCAATCCACATTTGTGAGGATGGATGGTTCCATCATTACTGCACCAAATAAGAGGTGCCTTCCCATTTTCTGAGTTCTCCCTGCACTGCTGAAAGACCATGTTTTCCCATATCAGCAGCTCAAACCTGTCATTCTTCATGGACCAGAGACTATGAAATGAGTATATAACCATAGGAAAGCTCGCTCACTTACAAGGACTCCTAATACCATCGCAAACCATGTCCATGTCTGTAGTCAGAAAGTGATCCGTGCTGCTCCTGAAACTACAGGAGTCCCAGGGAAAGCTCAAAATGTCCTGCTGCTCTCAACATGCTGAGATGCAAAGAGCAGCCTGGCTCAGCTGTGACGTGTCGTGGCATCTTTTGCAATGCTGGTCCTTGTCGTGGCTGATTTGAGAAAAATCTTTTCAGAATAGCTGCTCAAACTTACCTGTAAGGTAAGTTGTTCCACAGGTATTGCATCTTTAATATATCAGCTATGGAAATAATAATTTCCCTGTCTAAAATGCTTCCTACTTATTTGCATGTTCCTAGTAATGGCTAGAAATCATTCAGTAATTATACTTCTTTTTTCCCCGGAGCCATTTATCTTCATAGCTAATGATAGCTACTGATTAACACTACTCTTTGTATCTAAAATAGTGCCAGACTTCTCTCCAGTTAATCAAGTAACATCTCAGGTATCTTTAGTCAGCAGAAATATTTGAACTTCTCAATAAAAAACTGAAGCCACGCTTGATCTCAACCTGATAACTTTTTACTTTTGTATTTTTGGTAAAATTAGCTTCAGTTACTGAGATAAGAAAAATCTTTGCTTTTTGCAAGTTAGGAACAAGTGTTCCATTCAGTTGTAAATAATACAGTTTATTTACATCTGGCCTTATTTTTTCCCAGTTCAATCTTAGTAACTGGACTCTGAAAACCAGCAATTCACCAACCTGGTTACTACTTTACTCCCTAGTAAGAGAATAAATATTCTTAATCCATTTCCCAAACTCAGGCTTTCAACGTCCAGTGCAGAGAAAAGACTGTGTACAAATGCACAATCCCAAGTTATACAAGGCAAGTACAAATACAATAGTCTCTCAGGAAAACTGGATGGTGCAAATCGAGTGTGGGAAAATGCTGAGAGCTTCAGGTCATGCTTGACATTTAAACTCAACACCTCTGCTTCTGCATTGCTATTACTGGTAGTCAGTGACGTAAAACATTGCTTTGCCGTGGGTTTGATATTGAGATAGTGCACAATGAGCTACTGCGTTCAGCTGTATTTACAGACTTAATAAACCCTTTCTGCAGGACATCACTATGCTACCTAGGGGCAATATTTCTTTTTAATTGGCAGAATTATGCTACAAGGGAAGTACTTACATCTGACTCTTCATAAATATTTTCTCTCCCATTATTATGGCCCATGATTCAGGTACCAGGAAACTGGTAACTGAATGTTGCAAGTTAGACATTTCCAAAAGAAAGTAGTGAGGTGATTTCCCTCCACAGTTTATTACTTCTTACCAGAGAGAGGCAGAGGTGTTTGATCCTTGGCTATTGCCCATGGTCCCCTTAATAAGGGGAGAGACCAACATTTGAACTGGATCAGCACAGGCTTGTCAGTCCACTGGTCCTGCAAAACAGCTTGGTGGTTTGGTTTATGGACAAATGACACTGTTTATTTGCCATCCTGTTTTTGAAATATTTTGCTGTAAAATGTCTTTCTGTCTTTTAGGAGCAAAAATGAGCTTAGCTCTTGGTGAATTTGAAAAAAAAAAAAAAGGAGGAATGCTGCAACAGAGAAATACGTTTGAAAATACCCTTTTAAAACACTCAGCACCGTCTAAGAGAAATCTTGAGAAATATGCATACAGCTGCTAATAAGGCTGTCAATGGCTGCATTACTACTACTAAAAAATGCCATCTGGTAGGTCTGCCTGTTAAAACACAGGTTCATCTGCAATCTTTTAAGCCTGGACTTCTTGTGCTGCAGGAGATTGCTGAATCGTTAAGAGGCTCATGGCAGTGTTAATAAAATTATTTATGAAGTTCTCAAAGTGCCAGTTGTCATAAATTAGATCCTAAAGTCAAGCCACTCCTAAACTGGGTTTTTACTTTGTCAAACCAACTTCACCCCAGCTCTGGTCATCACCCCTTCCTACTGTGAAGGGTGGTAAAAAGCAAGAGTGCACCAAGCCAAGCTCTGTCTTCCTTCTTTCAACAGTGGAGGCTGAGTTCTGACCCAAGGGAGTTATGCTGCACCCACATCAGCATGTGATTGCAATGCCCTCTGTGAAACCTGATCGACCTGAAAGGGGGAGGTGGGTGATAAGAAGATACCTTACTTCAAAGGTTTGTGGTTTTGGGGGTTTTTTTAATCCCAAGAAACCTCCACTGTGAGTCGCTGCAGAGATAGAGCCAAGCTGAAGGAAGCAGGGTGAGGAAGAACAGGCAGGATAGTTTGTACATGCACATATCCACCTTATAATTATGTTCACAGAGACTCCAGGCACAAGGTAAGACAATCTAGACACCTAATACAAACACGCTTGTCCCAAAGGCTGGAAGAACCATCAAAAGCACCAGCACGTAAACATCCATTTTCAGTTAGACATGGTTTAGTGTTTGATAGGAATTGTTGGACTCGATGATCCGATGGGTCTCTTCCAACCTGGTGATTCTATGATTCTATGATTCAGTAAGAGAGTGTTGCCTACTTGATTAGTGGCATCACCATCCAGTAGATGTTCATTAAAACCATGCCAAATTGCAAATGATACGAGGTTTAGGGACCTTTGCACTTATTTCAGCATTAGGCAGAACCAAGGGGAAACTTGGCTTAGAGCAAAAATAACAGACACGTCTCATTTGAAATGAGACATTTAAACATACTATGCAAGAACAGAATTTAGGTCTTTCTGAAGATACCAAAAAACGTCTCTCTCAATACTTGAAATAATGCATTGATCAGTGATGTTAATTCAAAGATATTCTAGTCAGGCAGAGCAAAAAACTTTGGAAGATAGGAGAGGGGTGTTTTAATAATAGTGAGACTTTACGAGGGTCGGGTATTTTAAGAGGCACAGTTGAACACTAACTTGGATAATGAAGCAGAGCAGTGGAAACTCATGCATCCCTGTGATTTCATGCTGACACTACACAGGTTACAGTATGAAAAGCTCCCCCCTAAATGTTTAGTTACATCAATAGTTTTATTTTATATGTTATTTTACATTGTATCTTTGTATTAATGAGCTACACATTTCAATGTTGTACAGGACATTTATGTTTAGATGTCAGTTTGCTTCTGCTGATTGTGTTTAGCTGCTGATACATTGATAACAAGACACTCCTGCAGAGACCTTTACTTACTATGGCAAATTCAGATTTGTTCCAGGTAATTTTGGCAACAGCATGAGAAGCTTTAGAAATAGTGTATTTTTGAAATGTGGTCAGTCCCCAAGGTGCTGTGAGAATAGGGGACCCCAGCAAGTCAGAGGGATCAGCCCTCCAGCCCAGCCTGCCTCCATC